>JAHWFP010005179.1:64923-93275 GCA_023313725.1 Lithobius niger | reverse complement strand
GCATTGTGCCTTGTGAATAATCGTCCACTTCCTTAGCGACCTTACAAAGCCTTCAACGAAAGCAAAGTCTTCAACAAAAGCAAAGCCTTTAACGAAAGCTAACCCTTCACCGAAAGCTAACACTTCACCGAAAGCCCCGCTTCACATCGGACTCCTTGTTCAACGGATTTCAACGCCTCCGGCCACCACTGACGCTGAAAACCTTATGAACAACCTTTCACTAATATCGCTCGAACGTCATTGAACGCGATGGTGACTTTCATCAACAACTCTCCTGCACTCACTAAAAGCCCAAGCAGTCACCATTCACGAGACGTTCGTCAAAAGCTTCACGAATCCTTCCCCTCAAGTCCGAGCGTTCGTCGAATGCCTATTGAGTGATGACTCTCGCCACTAAACGTGTGACGTTCTTCTTGCATCACGTTCACTCACCTTGAAACCTTTCGTCATGTCACTGTCATCCGTTTTCAATCATCCTTTCACTAGCCTTCATAAAAAGCCCAAGTGAAAGAAACCTTCACCAAACGCCCTCGCACTGCACCCTTCACGGATTGCACAAGCGTTCGCTGAAAGCTCAAGTCGAAAAACCCTTCACCGAAAGCCTTCTCCACTAGCCTTCACCGAAAGCCCAAGTGGAAGAAGCCTTCACCAAACGCCCTGCACTGCACCCTTCTCCGGTTGCACAAACGTTCTCCAAAGCTCAACTTGAAAACCTTGCACCGAAAGCTTTCTCCACTGGCCTTCACCGAAAGCGCAATCGGAAGAAGCCTTCACTGAAAGCGCAAGCAGAAGAAGCCTTCACTGAAAACGCAAGCGGAAGAAGCCTTTACCGGACGCCCTGGCACCACACCTTTCACCAATCGCACAAGCGTTCGCCGAAAGCTCAAGTGAAGAACCTTCACCGACAGCCTTCTCCACCAGCCTACACTGAAAGCACAAGTGGAAGAAGCCTCCACCGAACGCCCTTGCGCCAAACTTGTCACCAATTGCATCATGTTCGCCGAAAGCTCAATTTGAAAACTCTTCACTGAAAGCCTTCTCCGCCAGCCTTCACCAAAAGCACAAGCAGAAGAAGCCTTCACCGAACACCCTTGCACCGCACCCTTCACCAATTGCACAAGCGCTTGTCGAAAATAACTCAAAGTGAATAACCCTTCACCGAAAGCACTCCGAACTTCCCTTCACATTGGACTCTACGTTTCAACACACGTTACCACTTTGACGCACCCTCCTCCTATGACCCAAGAATCGTCGTCTCACATCACAACAGTTTGCCTTATGAATCTCCAGCTCATACTGGTAAACTTGAAACGAAGCCTTCACCAAAAGCCTCTCACCGAAGCTCTTCTCCAATGGCCTTCTCCAACGCCTTCCTCACATGCCTTCACCGAAGGCTCAAGCATGTTCAACCTTCCAAGTAACCTCCCTTTGCAACACTCTTGCCCTGCCACTTTGGCCTGTCCCTTCCCAACCAATTCGTTCCCGCTTGGATCCACGAAACTTCAACCTTCACTTGAACCCAACCTTCACCCAACAAAGGCTCCCTGAAAGCCTGCCTTCACGCCGAACTTACTCTCAAACGAAGACCTCTCACTGATGTCTCGATGATCAACCCTTCCCAATAACATCGGACCTCTCAGGAATCTACACTGGCAAAGGGACGACTACCACACGACCACATGCCGCTACTCGACGTAAGCCAACACTCATTAGGAGCAAAACGCTCACCAAATGCTCCACGCTCGTCAGACAGCCTGTGTTAAACGATAAACACATGCTCATCGACCACCCAATGTTCGCCGAATGCCCTTCAACTCTCGCATAAGAAGTTCATCATTCGAAGACCTTTCCTCGATGTTCGTCATCCTGAAGCGAACAATGCTACATCTCTGCTGCTTTCACCTCAATCTGGCCGAGTCCTCACTCCACAGACCCCGAATCTGAACTTCTAGCGCCTCCCATAGCCTTCATCAAACTGAATCACCGGATTCCATTTCACACTGTTCTAACCTCGGATTCCATTTCACACTGTTCTAACCTCACTACATTTCCATAATGAAGGGCTGTCACCTCCAACAACAGCCCGTAACTTATCGCCTCTTTCACGTATAACCATCAACTGATTCCAATGGAAAACTCAAACCTCTCGTTCCCTCGTTCCCTGTCACTTCTCGCCCAATCCATTCATGATGCTCTTGGGACCCACATCTCGCCCTCTCGGCAACAAACCACGCTGCACCCTCAACGATCAGTCACTGCTCCACCAACTCCTAAGTGACTACTGACATTCCACACCACGGAACAGCTGGCCATCCACCCAAGGATTTTGCCCTAAGCCACGTTCACCAATCTACAGCCCTCTCAACCTGTCATGGACACATCCCATCACACATTCTGACCCACCCAACACGTCATTCGTCTTGTGTGGCTCACAATCCCTCTTAATCCCTCTTCAACTTGCGGGCAACTTCGTACGGACCACGCACCCAGTTCTCCTACCACTTGGACCTGACACTATTCCTTTTACATCTGAACTCTCTATGGAACATTCAACTCTTCATTTGTCAATTGCTCACATTTTCACACCCCTCTAGGGTCCGAACCTTGCAACATGTCACATCGCACTCCACTCAATAAACCTCTCGGATGACCTCCATCCAGAACATTCTTACACGAAATAGCAACCATTCCGCTCAAACCTATGGAACCGTGCTTCCATTCTCGCTCTCAATACGCATCTTCCTTTCACACTGAACCGAATTCTGCTCGACGAAAAACCCTCAACCTTACCACCCGGATAAACATTTGAAAACCTATTGAAAAAATACATTACCTTTTTTATTAGCATTCTCCTTCTCCATTGCTGTTCAATTTAGAGAAAATAAAACGTCGTTCCTTCCGGATGCGCAGCCTCCACAGTATATAAATCGAAGCGGAGCGACAGAGCTCACCTTTTCGATACCTCTACCCTGCCCAAATGGCAACAAGAAGGGAGGAGGGCGGGAGCAAAGTAATGTATTTTTTCAATAGGCAATAAAAACCAAAATTAACCAGGTAACACTAGTATTTTGACGTTTCTAGTTGCCTTGAAAATATCCATTACCTTTTTTATTAGCATTCCCTTAGACTTCGTCAAGGCGGCGGGCGCCATTTGAACGGAGTCCCCTCAAGTAGCGACGGGTTCCCTTCACAGAATGGTCCAGTGTGTTCAAGGGGTTAAAGCATGCCGCGGGCGGCTACAAATGGCCCGACGTGGTACAAGCCGTCAGCGTGATGCGACATATCACGGAGGTAATGGCAGGTGAAAACTACAAGATGGTGCCAGGAAGCGGATTACATAATTCCCGTGATAAAAACCTTGCTGTAGTGAGCCCAGTGGTGGAAACTGCTTGAAGTTCATGTACTGTCACCTGGATGCCTTTCGTAACGCAGCCGATGTCAAGAGCCTCATAGGCTTGGACAATTACGCCTTGATCCAGGTGGCAATCATCCGTGCGGAGGTTCGTTCAACCCTGTCATTAAACGGTGAAAAATAGTTGAGTGCGGTTCTGTTGGATAGTTTAAAGATGTTTCACGATAAAAACGAACGGCTCGTACAGGACATGAGGTTCTTTCCCGATCATCACCCAATATGGTGGAGGGATGATGAAAGGATGGGTGTGTTCAGAAGGCTGCTGAGTTTTCGCATGAAGGAGGGCTGTGGTGCAAGAGTAACACCCTTGTAGGCAGGCAAGAAGAACCAATCTCGTTGTGCTGCGGATAAGGCTTGTAGTTTACTACAGCGGAGGCATGCAGCCAGAGCCACTAAGAATGCAGTCCTCCTAGTGAGGTGGCAGAGGCGAGCGGAGGCCAAGGGTTCATAGGGAGCGGCCATGAGGGCCGTTAAGACGATGGAAAGGTCCCAGTTGGGAAAAACGCTTAGTAATGCGAGGTCGCCCTAATTGAAAAGAGTGGATGAAAGACTAGATTTCGTTATCAGTAAGGAGGGTAGTATTTCCGGCTGTCTGAAATACAGCGTTCAGGGTCGATCTACACACCAGGATAGTGGATCCTTGTAAGCCCTTCCTAAACAAGGAGGTTAAGAAATGGAGTAGAGCATGCATAGGAGGGTGGACTTTCCAGAGGATTGGTGGAAGGACTTGGTGAACCCGGGTAGGGTGGAGAGGACCCATCGTTTATGGGAGGAATGGACGAGGCTGCTATACGAGTCCCGTACGGAGGAGCGGACGGCGGAAAACAGCAAATGTTGAAGCGGAGGATGTCGACCAATCGCTGAACGGCAATATACAGAACAGAAATGCGGGGAGCGCTCAGCATGAGCACTCGTGGTGGTCATTCCCAGGAGGAATGAACCGAAAGAGGCTGTGCAGCAGGATGCGCAGACGATGGTGTTGCGGAGGGGTACCATGCCCTAACTGTAGAGGTCTAGTAAGCATCGCTGGAAGCGGAGGGAGGCGAAGATGTTGGAGGTTGTGCAGAGGTCTTCGGACAGTATGTTGGTTGTAATGTAGACGTTCGTCTGGGAGGTGGTACTCAAACCTAGGCAGGGAATGTGGAGTCCGTGCAAGAAGGTAAGATTGTTGGACAGCTTGTTGGGATGAATGGTCAATTCTGACGTTGTGTCAGCCGAGCGGCGGGAATGAGGACGTAGGAAGTCTAACATGATGAGGATCGTGGTGCCGTACGCCCAGAGGGAGCAATTTCTCCCCGCCCTCCGTTGTCCCGAATAGGGGATCGATGGGTAGCATGATGCAGAAGGCGGAGGGCGGCAGCAGCAGGAGGTACTATGCAGCAGACGCAGCCATACATTGGAGACATGGCCAATGTTGAGATCATGTTGAGGAAAGGCAGAATGAGCTGCATAGGTGGATCCCGTAGGCAGCAGCATGGGGAAGCTTCATGGGTTCTCGGCAGAAGAAGGGTAGGCTGATCACAGCGGTGGTGGTTATTCCTGAAAGAGGGCTGTACAGGAGGACGTGTAGGAGGAGGCGGTGCGGAGGGATGCCATGTTCTCCCACAAAAATAATAACATTCAATGCTGGATAAAAAAGGTCCAATCCAAGAAGGCAGTGCCGAGGCAATACATAGCAGGAGGGGACGAAGATGAGGAACGTCTTCGACCTGAATCGATCTGAACGCAGCCTATGCGCAATAACGAGGCGAGCCGTCTCGGGCGGAAGCCAAGAGGAATGGTAGGTTCGAGAGAAGGCGGAGAGCAGAGGAACAAGTTCATATGGTCGAAGCATAGGAAGCGACCTGGCTACTAATCCTTTCCTGTTTTAGATGGGAGGTGAAATGGAAAACCCCGGAATGCATGATTCCAGACGTCAGTGAGGAGGTAAAAATTGGCGGGCGGATGGCTCGTGACGCTGAAGATGGCGGAGGCTTGGTGCCTGAGGTGCGAGTGCTTGTCTGTTGAAAGCCGGGAACGGGAGTGGTCGGTGTAAGGAGCCCGGAGGAAAGCCGGGGAGGATGCAGCGTCCGTACCGAGAGGAAAGGTAATGCTAGGTGATAGAAGGATTAGGGGGCAAAAAAGAAGACACTTGTGGAGGCCGATTTGGTGGCTGAAGGAAGGCTGGAGTAAATTAGAAAGATGTCGTGCGACGGCCGGTAGGTGTTGATTATTCTTGATAGTTGTTGAGGCAGGACAAGAGGTACCGTAGATCTTGAGGATCCCCGTGTGGTGGATGGAGCGGAGGAGCATTGGTGCTTCAACTGAACTCATTGTGACGTGACTGGATGAGTGGCGTAGTGTACCGGTGCCTGTTTCGTAGGAGGGGACTGTTTCCGCGGAGAGGATGGTCGATCGTTACGTGAAGGAACAGACAATATGGAGGGGCTGACGGTTGTGAAAGACCGGAGGCTGCTGCGACAGGTTGGGTTGTCCCATTGGGAAGGCGGCCCGACCGCCGAGCAAGAACCTGTGAGAGATGCACATGATGAGAGTAACCTTCCCGTGGAGGAGGAAGGGATGAGTGCGGAAGCGGTGCCGTTGGTGGAGGCAAACACCGTGCTATTGCAGCTGTAGCAGGAACTTGTCTGCCAGGTGGAGGCAACGGCAGAAAAGTGGCTGAGCACCTCACCTGGAAGAAGGCCTGAGATGGGAGCCGGGGAAAGCAAAACGACTGATGACGGTGGCAGAAGGTCTACAGAAGGACGGAGGAGTCTATACAATAAAGGACGAATGACAAGGCCTTGTAGGCGCAACGGAAACGTGAGTATGATGTATTTAGGCGGAAGACCCGGTAGTCGAAGGCGGAGGTGCAACGATCCGCGAAATAGAGGCGGAGCGGAGGCAAAGTGACAGGTGGTATCTACTTGAGCTGGAGTAAATGGCTCCAATGATAGAGCGATAGGCGGAACACCTCAGCGGGTCAAAAAAGGGTGGATGGGAGCCATCCTGTTCTGGAGGAATAGAGGTCCAAATTTGCTGGTCCAACGGAGGTGGAGGGAAGCCGAAGTGGAAGGGATCCTTCTGCAGAAACGGTGGTGAATGAGGAATTGCCCAGTGAATGGGAACCGAGGTTTCGTTTGATAAGGAGGTTGCGTAAAGGATGCGCAGTGGGTCGAAGTTGTAAGTGGCGGCGTGTGTAGCTCCTGTTGAGGCAGACCGTGACATAATGTTATGGAATCCACTTGGGTGTTCCTGCTCCCCTTCCGCAGGGGCGGAGGGATGCACGAAGAGAACACGCATCAGGTAGAGGACGGGTGGGCTGCGTCACCGGAGTGATGCGATAGCGTGGAGGGACGTCGCATCTTGTCGAGATAAGGAAGGGAACAGCCGATAGCAGCGGAGAAATGACCTAAGCCAAGAAGGCTGCGCAGAAGTGGTGCGCAATGGGTAGAGAAACCCAAGGTTGACGAATGTTGCTTGTCAGTGTTGATTCGTGCAGTGCCGCGATGACACAGGCCGTCTTGGGCCGGGGGCCAGGAAGAACGGTGGTGCGGAGGGGTAGATAGGAACGAAGGCATCTTTCATCCATGACATGATGATATACGGTGGCAAAGAAAGTACTCTAGCATGCGGAGGCTTGGAAGGGAGAATCGGTTGAGTCGGAAGGAAGATAAAAAACTCGGAACACCTTCGTAGGAAGAGGCCAAATTGGGAGATGAAAGATGTCTATTCGACACCGAAGCATCCACAAAACCGTTGTGGAACAACGAAAGGCAAAAAAAAAATCGTAGGGCCCGCATCTGCCTAATTTTATGTTTACTGCCTATCCGAAAAAATACATTACCGGAGGATAGGTCATAGGTCATAGCGGTGGGAGGCGACCGTCCGCCGAACGGAGGGAACCTCAATCGACGTGAAGGTATAACGGTAGACTCCAAGGCGGAGGTAGCATGAAAACGGGACGTAGCGTCTGTAGTTAGTGGTCCTCGAGTGGGAACAGCAGACGAGAAACCTTCCGACAGAAGGGAAGGAGGAGAAGGGAGACTCGGAAGGGGTGGAGGAAAGCCATCCTATACCAGAGGAAAGAAGGCAACCCCAACCGTTGGGAGTCCAAACGAGGCGAAGCGGAGGGGGTTGCCCTTCCGTGGTAAGCTCGAGAACCTCCACGTTCTCAAGAGGAGGAGGAACAGGTGAGGCCAAAAGGCGAAGAATAGGGGATTCTCTGGGCGTCCCCTTTGCCCGCGGCATCTCGAAGCGGAGTCGGAGGGGCGGAGGACCGTGCTAGAACGGAGGTAAGCACAGCGTTTCTTCAGCGAAGTTAACAGCGTGGCACGTACAGTAGAAAAGGTGAGCTCTGTCGCTCCGCTTCGTTTTATATGCGATGGAGGCTGCTCAGTAAGTAGCGAATCGGAAGGACCACGTTTTTTTTTCTCTAAATTGAACAGCACTGGAGAAGGAGAATGCTAATAAAAAAAGGTAATTGTAAACGAGCGCCACCGAAAAACGCCTGTTTTCCGAAAAATTGAAATTTTTTTCTTGAGGCACCCAAAATGCCTCGCCGAGGCACATCCAGCCGTTTTCTCATTATTGAACCAAATCGTTCCAAATTTTCACCATCGATAGCCTGCCCAAATACAAGCCTCTTGGGGAAGCCCAAATCCGGACTTTCCATCTGAAAAACTCTCAAATCTACATTTGAAGATCACCTCAAAACCAGCAGCGCTACTTCATCATGGCCGCCATTGTTATAAAATGTATTTGTATATTTTGATTTTATCACTCTTCTTTTCGGGCATAAAGCCCCAAACTCTAGCTTAGTTGTATTTTAGGAGAAAGGCACTGAACCTTGTGCCCATATACTGACAACCATTTTTGAAGTGTGATATTTTTTATTGTGTTTGAACGATCGCAACTACTATGAAAAATTTCCACTTAGATCAAACATTGTCCGTTAACTTTAGGGTTCAAACCTCCACTTTAACTTTATGCGTTTTAGCATACCATCAAGCTAGACAATTTATTCATTTATTTAGCCTTTTTATAATAATCTTTTGCCCCCAGAAACGCTGTCATTAGTCCAAGTAATTAGACATCGGCATTCTACCGGACACAAATTTTAGTGTATATATGTTTATTTTAGTTCTCCTCTCAGCCCGACTGGACCCAACCAAATGCTACTGCTAGCTTGAACTACTATTAAAACCAAAAGACCTGTTCCAAACAATTCCGAAAGTCAAACTGTGCAAAAACTTCGAAACCCCTTTTTGCCTCCCTCCCCAGCCAAATCCGGTATTGTGTATAAAACCCCAGCCCCAGAACTCAATCGTTAGCACAGCTCACAGATCTCAAGCTAGAGAAGGGTCACGCCAGTCGGGAGTGGAGACGCCATGTCCGTGGGATGCCATGCCGGGCAAAATGGCAGTGATTCGTATGTTTGTTGTTAGCTTTTGAAAATTTAATTTAGGACCCCCCCCAAGTCTAAATTTTAGTTTAAAAACTTAACTTAAACTCTCTCTAGCTAGGGAATATTATGGTGGTGACGCCTGTAGCGGCATCTTAGGTTTCTCACCCCATAACGTCAGAATGGTACTCTTTCTAAAAACCAACTCCTTTCTTATTTGTTTTAAACATTAATTCAAATAACTGACGATTTGATCTTTGTGTGGGATTCATTGGTTATTCACTCCAGACGGACTTTATAAGTAGCCGAGGCTTTTATAATTTGAGGAGTTGACTTACAAACAGCAACTCTGGGAGGTTTAAGGCTCTGTTTTATCACTTAGAAACATAACTGTGAAACGGTTGATCTTTCATGCGTGTTTGAAACATACTGTTTGATAGATTGTAACCAGCCAAGGCTGTTCAATCTTGCGGACGACTCTGCGGAGCGTTCAGTATTGCTTTTTTCTATTCGAAAAATTAATTGATTGTTTTATTCTGAAACACAAACGTCGTTTTAGTCAAAACTTGTGAAACCGAATTACATGTTGTAAATTCCAACTTTGTGCTTTTAAATACTTTATTTCAAAAGCTTTCGTGCAAACTAAATCAGGGCTCGAAATGAGCGGTATCGCATCGCAATTTGCACCACAAATTTAAACTTTAGCGATGCAAAATTAAATAATATATCGCAGTTTAGCGACGCAACTGTATTAAGGGAGACAACATAATAGGCTAATCATGATCGTGGTGGCTGACACGGAGATGCTAATCCCTCCCAATTTATAGGCAGGCCAAACATTGCACATGCATTCTGGGAAATCATTGGTCCTACCATCACCTTCGGTATTTAGTTGGTGGTGCTTTTGTTTCAGACACAGGTCAAAATAGTCTTAATGTGCATTGGATGCCATAGTCTTGACCAAGCATCCGTGTGTGTAGCAAAGTAAATGTGAAACAAAAATTGATATTGTTTCAAATAAAGTAAACTTTTGTATTGTTTTTTTACTATATAAATTATTCTTTAAAAGTTGCTAATCATTTTTTCGTGATTGCCATGCAAATTTCTATTTTGTATCGCATTTCTGCTATGCAATTTTTCTAAGACAATTCGAGCTCTGTAAATGTAAAGTGTGCTTTTCATTCCCTGTTGTTAAAATAAAACCAGGAGTTTTAAACTTCAGTTCGTTTGCTAATTGATTAACTGTTTAAGTGTAAATAAATATGTAAACCATTTTTAGTTTAGCTCTTTGTAAACGGTTAAATTTCCATCGCTGGTGGCAGTGAAATACCAGCAGTATTAAGGTTAGGCCCCTTAGGACCCTGCGCTCCATCCCCCATGCTGGGACCGTAGCCCTTGCTGTGCTTATGCCGTAAAAGTCGCAATAATCACCGCAACACCTGAGCCGTCGTAGCGTCCGCCGTTACATAATGGATTTTTTCAAGGCAACTAGAAATCCCAATTTTACTTGGCAAGGAGGTCAAAATTGGTTTCTACTGCCTGAAAGAAAATACACTATACCTGTAATTACACACCCAACCTCCCTTCTCGAGTCACCATCATGGCCGACATATCGTGAGGAAAAGTCAATAGCTGGCTAATGCCGTAACACCTGGCCACGCCTGGCCACGCATACGCAGGTGGGTGACTGAGCTGGGCGGATCTAAAGAGTTTTGATACCTCCATTAATAACAAGCACTCAGGAACTGAAAGCAATTAAAATTACAGGTAGTGTATATTTTCTTTCAGGTAACAGAAACCAATTTTGACCTCCTTGCCAGGTAAAATTGGGCTTTTTTAAAACTTTTATCACCTGTTTATATAATAAACAGGTGCTACACGCACTAGTGAAAGTTAAGCAAATGGGCCGATATTTACATTCATGTTCTTAATTTATTGGGAGCTGGTATTGAAAAAGGTCGAAAATGTTATTGTTGTTCAACGATATCTATCGATCTACATGTACAGAACCCAAACGGGTTTGATATTCTGGTTAAGTTACTTAGATCATTGAAGTTGGGAGTACTAGGTAGCGAAGTCTTTTTTTTTTCTTACCTGTCTTTCTCCTATGCTAAGCCTTTTCCATTTTTCAGCAGCCACTTTTGAAACCTCAGCAAATGTAGCAGCAGGCATCTCCTATAAGGGCAATACAAAAAATCATTTAACAGGACCGCCCGCACGTCAAAAAATCTGTCACGTGATGTCGTTTTTATCCACTCCATAAAAATGTTGCTGCATGCAATAGGCTAATTGTTTGCTTGCTTCGTGTTCGTGTCCTTGCTAAGTCGTGTTAATCATCAGCTGAAACCTGTTCGCTGCAGTTAGCGTAAATTTACAAAACCAATAACTGCCCAATACCTATAAATTCTTGTTAATTCTGAATATATAAAGAACATAATACTAACTTTAGAGTACAAAAATTAATTTTAAAACGTATGCATTTTGACTTACAAACTTTTTTTTAGATAAATGTTGGTTAAAATTTTGATAAAAAAAAATTCCAAGCCACCTCCACACATGGTAGATCTAGCTGATAATCTGCTGTTAAACAAAGGTAATTTTTCTGTTTACCCTAATAGTAAATTAACAAGCTCAAAAGTGTAAGTCTTTGAAAGTTGACCCATCCCCCATCCCCATATTCCATGCTCAACCAAAATATGCAAACCAAACAAACCACTTTGGTAGAAAAACATCACTGTAGTCAGACCACGACATATTATTGAAAGGTTAAAAGTGGGAACAAATGTTATAGTTTTCGATTCCTAAAAGTATAGTATGTCAGGTTGTTAAATTACCAAGACATTTATCAGCACTCCCAAAGAAACTGAAGACAAGAACAAGAATTGATGACACTCAAGCAAAAGAGCTAGCTACAACAATCAAGTTTGAACTTGGTTAATACTAATAATCCAACTACCAGACCAATACCAGACTGCCATGCCTCTTTAATTCATGCCTAGGCTCTAGGTTGACAATAATTAACTGTTATATTTATAATTAATTTCACTAGTTATTAATTAAAGACTCTTACTAATTAAGCATTAACACTATCAAAAGATTACCATCTACTACGAATATATGAATATATGAAACTAGTAATTATAGTAATAATTGATTGAATAAATGATTGATTCCAGAATGCTGGTTCATATTAAAATACATCGATAAACAAGATAACACTAAAACACTTATCTTTGAAACCCAAAACCCACTCGCTCCTTTGCCGTGAAGCCTAGTCACTAACCCCCCAGAGAGAGCACAGCTGATTGCAACGCACAAGAGGCACTACACTCGAGAAGCCGAAGGTCTTAAGAGAGGCAGCTCCACTATTTCATTCTACTAGTGGTGGTCGATTTTCGATTAATGCATCACGATGTCGATGTTTTGTCAACATCAAGCATTGGTTCGATGTTGAGTTGATAGTTAATGTTTTTTTGCCAATTTTTCCTTCCTGCAACTTGTATGCGAACATTGTGACGATGTCTCTGTGGGCCTTGTCTTTGGATGATAAGTGTTTCCGGGAGTTGTAAGATGGAAGCGGGTGATGATGGATGTGTAATGTAAGCGCTGCGAAGAATAAAAGCCTTATTGATGCAATCCGCCTCCGTCCTTTCAATATAAGGTGAAAGTCCTTATAAAGTGGCGCCTCGAACGATGTAGAACCCTGTAGACCTTGAAGGTGAGTGGGGAATTGACTGTATGTAGATCACGACTTCTCGGCGTTCGAACTGCAAAAAAAGAAAATAGCTGCGCCAGGTGGCCGGCAAAAACTAAATTTTAATCCGAGTGCATCGGCATGGAGAGCGATGATAATCTTTCTAATATTAGTTGCCTGCACAACTGGACTCTCAGCTTAACGCGTACAGTCATCTTAGGCGAGTACTGTGCGAATTTGGGATTCAGCATGTATATGCAAAACTGTTTTCTGTGATAATCTCTCTGTGCTGGTGCGTTCAACATTGTGTTCTCTCATGCCGTTTGCACAATCGTTCGTAGATCGTCGTCAGTAATGATAGAGATTGGCTATCAATACTCATTACAATTGATGCATGACTTTGGCTCCAATTACGCACATCGATAAATCGACGACTTTTCCTATATTTGACCGAAAAGGACGATGGCAGTGCAACCACGACAATCGTCAGTGACCGTTAGCGACGACAAATCATGTTGTGTTAAGGCGATTACGTGGGAAAGCGCAATGGTTCCAACTGAATGTGTGAAGGACGCGCTCCATGACCTGTTGTGCGAAAAGTGCAAATATCCTTGTTATTTACAGAAAGTGAATGGGGCTGGTGATGTGCCTTTGTTATGTGTGAACTGGAAGGACGACTCGATGTATCGGACGTTTGCATGGTTGTCGTGGGCAGATAAGACGGCAATTGTTACGCCTGGCTGGCCAACATGGTCTAAGGCTTTCGAACGGAATTGAGGGCGATGTTGTCAACCTTCGTTATGCGAGATCGCAACACAGAGCCTGCTGGATGTTCAAGAGTTTAAATCCACATACTGTGCCATCGTTGTTTGTTGTGCTAAATCCACATGAACTAAAATATGGATCAACGTTGTCGAATTCATTTTCGTTTACTCCGACGTGGTTGGACGGATTTAATGTAGCATTTCGTAAGCAAGCTACGAGCGCAGTGGTATGTTGCATTGCACGTACTCATTTTAAGAGTAGGAACTCTGGTGATTCCGTTCCACAACCAGTTCATCGACCTTCGCTAGTTTCGAAGAGTTTCTGTTCAACTGCGACTCAAACTGATCAACAGTTGTCACCGGACACTTCGACCATTGCCACGGATTTATTGTCAGGCGGACTACATTTTTTGCGAATGCAAGAACAAGCATTGGGCTATTTTGCAAGGACAGCTACCCGATGAGGCTGGCTACGACCCGCAATTCGATTTTCATACTGCGAGAGCCATGTGTGAGCCGATCAGTCACTAATTTGTTGGTGTCATCGGGTTAGAACAATGCCTTTATCATTTGTTCTGGGGTTTTGCCGTATGTGTGACAAATTTTTTTTTTCAAAAGGTTTACCTGTGTGTGTGTTACAAAAGTGTGTTACAAATGTTAGCCAGTTACGAAAGTTTTTGTGTTTTTCACGAATTTTGATACCGATTTTTTTTCTCTCCGTTGCTCTTACGAGAAATACTCCTGTGCAACTGCGGTTAAGAATATTTTTTATTTGCTGATGTCACGCAACTAATTTTCTTGACTTGAGTTGGGCTATTAGTTATTTGCCTATCTAGCCTGCTTGTTTTGTTGACACTACTAGTCATGATTGTTTTGCCTATGTATTATTTTTTTTCACCTTTACTGCTGACTCGGAATGGGATTCAAAAATTTTAAATGATTTATAATGAGTTTTATGCATGATTCTACTGATTTGATACTTATATACCTCAACATGACCGATTGTTGTTGGACATGATGTCGCAATGTCTGTGTGATTTTTATCTTGTGAAACTATGATACTCATACCGACATAGTTTTTTATTTTTGCTAAATCTAGGAGTGTTGGTAGCCTACTTGTTATATGATCGAGATTCATGGTAGCCTACTTGTTTAATGACCTGGATTTGTTAATCGCCTACATGTTGGTGACCTACTGACATGGTAGCCTACTTGGATGAAAATGAATTACAAATTTTTGTGGTTACACAAAGATTTCTTACTAGTCTTACTCTTTCCAAACCGCGAGCACTGAATTAATGTTTTTTTTTATTTTTTGTATTTTTTACAAGTTGGATTAGGTTGTCTTGAGGAACGACAATTACTTAGACTCTCGGGCCTATGTAGTGTTACAGGAAAACACAACAGACTTTGAGATGGAATGCCGTTAATCATCCCTACCATTTGTGGGTTTTTTTCTGTGACTGCTCGTAGGGGGACAGTACTATCATTCTGACAGAATTTTGTTGTTTGGGTACAGGATTAGGCGAAGCCGAAGATTTTAAACAATTTATTTACGTATTGTTAAGAGTTGCTCGCAATATTTATTCTTTTGCCCTGGAATTGCTGGAAAGTGAACATCATGGCATGTGCTTAATGAGTAGAATTAAGACACATTTTGTTGGGCCTACACTATGCCTGAGTGGGAGTTCAAACGTGGGATTGAGCACCAGGTTTTGATACTTTTAAATTTGCAGTTAATTTATGGTTTATGTACAACATAAAGAGGCAATACTACAGCTTCGAATGATTACCTAATGGATCTGATCTTAATACCTTTTTTTTCGAAGTATATGTTACATAAAATTTTGCATACCACGATTGTAATCTAATTTTCTTTTAACATTTTGGGGTGCGATTTCAAAATGGGTTTTTTGGAAATATTTTGATTTTTGGAGCAAAGTTTTGAGGAGGAATGTGGTTACAATGAGACTTTTAAACTGCTGAGTGACAGTATGTCCGAATGCTGCTTCTTTTTGGAATTTAGCATAATGTACTAGAAATTGCTTTGAAAACTGTTAATTTTGACGAGTGCTGTGAATAGTTACTCTTGTCATCTCCTTGAATGACCGAATAGGTTTGTGGTGTAAGATGGGTCATGGGACTACAGTCAGGGACCTGTACCCGACGCTAAGTGTGTCCTAGGGATTTGTTTAGGCGCTTGGCTGTTACCCATTGTTACGTTAGGGTGTGTAATGATACATTGGGTCCTAGGAGACTAGGGAGGATGTTAGTTAGCCATGTAAGTTGTGCACTACTATCTCTTTCCTGGGTTGGGCTTTAATGAATTATTTTTTGGAGATGGTTTGGTTTCTTCAAAAGTGATCGAGGAGCGGTGTTCACTTCTACTATGTTAATGATCATTGAACTGCGGATCTGAGTCGAGAATTTTTTTATTTTGTTAACCATTTACTGAATGTTGGTGGTGAAAATGGCCTGGATCCTACGGGATAGGGACACTGAAGAATGGTTGGTAGTAAGGCTTAGGTGAATTTTGTTAAGCGAATGGTAATGATCGAGCTCACCACTCTTCGTCCCAGTGCGACATCGCCATGGATGGAGAGAGACGGGTGGCACTCTGGGCCTGTTCGCATCTCCTTGTGAGCTCTGGGAGCTAAGGCAGAGTAGGGGTGGTATTCTCTCCGTGCTACTTGTCGCAGGTGTTGTCTCACTCCTGACACGCTTTGACACCGCAAGGTCTTTTTGGGTGAATGTTGAATCTTGTTTTATGGAATTCTTGTGCGCTGATCCAAGGTAACAATGGAGTACTTGTTGAATTTTATCTGATTTTGGACTGTTTTTAAAAAAGAATAGAAACTGTCACCTCTTCTGGCGATTTTATTTGAAGAAAAAGAAACAGATGTCTAATTTTGTGTTAATCATGTTTTACGATGGCATGTACCATACGTTGTGTACATCGCTTTTGTGTATGGATTAGTTGCCTAGTCACACTACCTGTAAATGAGTATATGTGGAGTATATGTAGGATTGTCTTTGATTTGTGTGATTGATTGCTCTGTTTGTGGAAAAGCAAATTTTGTAAACCTACGAAATGATCCTTTCACCTGATCGGGGGATCAGATTGTTGTTGAGGGGGACCATGTGATGATGTCTCTGTGGGCCTTGTCTTTGAATGATAAGTGTTGGTTATCACCAACGGGTGATGATGGATGTGTAATGTAAGCGCTGCGAAGAATAAAAGCCTTATTGATGGAATCCGCCTCCGTCCTACTCAATATAAGGTGAAAGTCCTTATAACATGACGATAATTTTGTAAAATACTGACCAATTTTTTATCAAATCACCATTTTAACCGCTTTTTTATCAGCTTTCCAATGGCGCAAACTCACTAACTACAACCGTTCTGAAGTTATTTCTAAAAAAAACTAACATAACATTTCTAAACAAACATAGCCTCCAAATGGATAAGAAAAATTGCTGCTCACTAGTAATTTAAAAGGACTAATGTTTAGTCACAACATCGGGTGCTTGTCTGTTGAGTAATACCAACATTTTCACATCTCTACAGGTCAAGAATTGTGCAGAAAACATTTGGCTTGTGAGCACTTTTTTTTGGTAAGGCGTTTTTTTTGGTTGAGGCTTATCTGCAAGCGCGGTTTATATGCGAGCCAATACGATAATTAATAGAAATATTTGTTTACCTGAACGGAGCGTCAAGCTGGCCGAGTCATGCAAGTCCTCCCCCCCCCCCCCCCCCCCCAACGACAGTGGGCATATCGCTCCCCTTCCTCCCTCAAACACTTTCTCTCCAATCACTTCTCTTTAGGTGGGTTCCGATTTATTCAACATTGAAATGCATCATGTAAAAAACTCGACATCGAAAAAAGCAGCATCGTAACAACACTACATTCTACTGATATACTCTCGACTATGTTTCCCCGAATCTTAAATTCTTAAAACAATTGCCTATCGTGTTCACAAAAACCTTTGCCCATTTGGCTAGATGATTGCTTGTCACGTAAAACCTTCTGCCTGAATAGAATTACTGAAAACCTAGAAAGGAAGTTTTCCCATCTAAACTCCTTTTACAGGTTTTTTTAATTGGTTTCGTTCTTTTTTACTTTGCTTTCGTTTTCTTTCATTTTGGTTTCGTTATGTTTCAAATTGATTTAGTTTCTTTGCAATTTGGTTTCGTTTCTTTTCATTTTGTTTTCGTTTCTCTTCATTTTGCTTTTGTTTCTTTTCACTTTGCTTTAGTAGAGAGATAATTTTACCAATCTTATAGTTGAAACAAATTAAACGGAGAATACTAAAGTAATTTACAGTAAATAAATTAAGTTAAAAACTTAATTTATTTTTCTTTTATTTATTTGTAATAAATCAAGAATTTCTGTTACGACGCTCAAGAAAACAACTGAAAACGAAACTAACGGTCCGGTACTGTCGTACAGGGAAGCTCCATTCCAGCCGCGATTTTGCACTAAAAATTATGAAGACCGTTCCTGGAAAGTCAATGCCCCAAAACAAAACTTATTAAGAATTCCCGCCAAGTTTTCGGCCGTGTGAAGTCGTAATATCAAAGGCCAAGCTCTTTCGCAAGCTAATCCCACCGACTAAGACTTCACACGTTAAATGAAATAATTTAAAATTACGCTGTAAGCAATTTTCATATATTTCATTTAACCCTTGAACTGTTGAAACAACTGTGTGGAGTTTTACTTTGAATTTTACTTGCCATGATTGACGGAAAAAGTACGCTTTTGCGAAGTTTATCACCAGTTTCGGTTCGTGGTGTGCTAAATTTTCGAAAGACAATTTTCAAATTACACGACGTCTTTCTTCCTCAGGCGTTCTTTTTGTCGTTCGTTGGCTGTCGTTACACTACATCTTCCACTACAATGTAACGACAGTCAACGAACGACAAAGAGAACGCCTGAGAAAGAAAGACGTCATGCAATTTGAAAATTGTCTTTCGAATATTATTTTGCACACCTCGAACTGAAACTGGTGATGAACTTTGAAAAAGTGTATTTTTTTCCGTCAACCTTTGAACTATTACTAGGTGGGATTAGCTTGGCAAAAGAGCTTGGCGTTTGATATCATGACTTCACACGGCCGAAAAGCTTGGCGGGAATCCTTAACAAGTTTTGCTTTGGGGCATTGACTTTACAGGAGCGGTCTTCAGAAATTTTAGTGCAAAATCTGACTAATTTCACTACTAGATTTATAATTTTCCCACATTGCTTCCCTCCTGCGGTAAGGAAATTGTAGGCGGGGGGGGGGGGGGGGGGGGTAAACGATATTTTCATGGGTCGGGGTTACAAAGGTTGTGAATAGTGTGACTGAAGGGAGGTATTTCAAAAAGGGCGAAATTTGAGTGACGTAATTTGTGTATGGCCCCATATTTTCCCGTAACCTACCCTACATTGCGGCTGGAATGAAGCTTCCCTGTACGACAGTACCGGGCCTTTAGTTTCGTTTTCAGTTGTTTTCTTGGAGCGTCCTAACAGAAATTCTTGAATTATTACAAATAAATAAAAGTGCCGTGCTCGGAACATATTACCGACAGAAAATGCAGTGATGATTCTCACCACATTGCTTTTTAAATATGTCGATCAACTTAATTTTAGCAGTAGCCATTGGATATTACTGGTGTTACTGTATACAGTAAATCATTAATTTATACGTTTTTAACTGTATTTACTGTAATTACATTTAGTATTCTCCGTTTAATTTGCTTCAACTATCAGATGGGTAGAATTACCTCTCAACTAAATCAAAGTGAAAAGAAACGAAAGCAATTTGAAACATAACGAAAGAAAACGAAAGCAAAGTAAAAAAGAATGAAACCAATTTAAAAAAACCTGTAAGTAAAGTCTTCCTACAATTCGTGTGTCTACTTTTAAACTTGAATGCCTTCTTAAAGAGTTTTTTATTTAATTGCACACACTTCTCTTCCGGAACTAAAAGCACCCTTTATGCTTTTAGTATTTAGACTATATTTGCCATGGTAACTATTGTGTTGATTTATGCCATTTCTTTTGATTAAACATGCCAATAAATAATATCTGCATAAAATCTTAGATTAACTTATTCTCTTATTAATATTAATTTATGGTAATTAATATCGTAGCACAAATTACTGGTGAAAAATCAAATGAGATACATAAATACAAACACACACATCTACACACCAACTTACAAAGATTGAAGGCAAGAAGATTGATCAAATTCTGTCAGAATAATACTTACAAGTTTTGTTTTTCCAAAAAGGGCATGGTAACCAGAGAATTTCCTGATTCTTCTCTTTTTTTCTGACTAAATAATAGAGAAAAATGCATTATCAGTAGAGTTACTAAAAAGTAACATCGACTCAGGATTTTTATCCTAAAAGATTTAAGTTATTAATTAGCTGTTTAAATTACTCCACACCCCAACCTCCACCACCCATTATAATAAAGGCAAGTGCATTTTTAATAATATGAGGTTTAAACACCCACGTTACAATGTAAAGGAAACAATGACGGAAGGCACGGATTAGCCTTTAGATGACGCAGTTCGAGGGCGACAAGTTTGAGGTCCTGCAGGCGGGTAGCGTACGGCAGATTTTTAAAGCCCATCATCGACTTGGTGAAATGACGTTGGACAGATTCCAGATAATCAATATTCCTCAAGAGGTGAAGAGACCCAACCTGGCATGCATATTCAAGCAGTCGCTGATAGACTTTAAAAACCAAGAGCAAAATGTGAGTGTGACCCGATGCAAAACTACGTCTAAAACTACGCAAGAGATTAAGAGCACTGTTTACAATAGTATTACAACAAGTTGTTTATTTACGAGGGAAAAAATGAGACCCCCAAACTTCGCACCATAGAAACATCTAGTAACACAAGTGCGGCTAGCACTGTAAGAGAGACAATGGTTTCCGTTTCCTACGTGGAAAGTCATATATTATGTATTTCCGATGAGCAGTTGCCACTTACTTGACAGCTATTTATGCCATCAATCTCACTCTGCAAGAGAAAAACACTAGTGTCATCTAAAATGGGAGTACAGCTGATCAGATCATTAGCAAACTTGCTTTATTCGCAATAGTCACAGCTACAAGACAGGTCATTACGGCATATAGGAAAAGGAAAGTCCTAGAACCAATTCTTGGGGCACCCCACTGATAACATTCAACGGTGTTGATAATGAACCTTCAACAATGACAAATTTGGTTTAGTTTGAAAATTCGAATAAGGGCACCGAATTTTCACTGGACTGAATCTAGATCATGCATGCCAATGACCGACCTTTCCATGGTTACAAACTATCTCCTGTGAAGGGATTAACAGTGGATTTCGTTAAATTTATGGGTAAATCACTGATTTCATTAAACGTTTGAAGCTTTTAGTCGATTTCTAGCAGAACCATGACACTTTTTTTTGGAGGGGAGGGAGTACGTTAACAAAGCTACTACACGATTTCTGACCTTAAGGTATTTTTTTTTTTGGTGGGGGGGGGGGGGGGACAGAGCGTTGGCTAAGCCAGGGTGTTTAAACGATTTACAGTATTTTTTAATTTATTTAACTGAACGCATTATTCTTTGACGTACACCTAGCTCAAAAGTGAAAGATTACGTAGTCAGCCCCCAAATAAATAGAACATTGCTGATATTTTATTTAGGTCATCTAGTATTCGATGGCCTTTTAGTTTTTGACAACTTCTTAGTGGTTTGAGCTAGAAGCTTGAAATTAGCACCAGCGAAAAGCTCGTTTCGAGCGTGTTAAAATGGTGTAGTGGAATGTCAAAAAACAGCAAAAATTTGGCAAAAAAAGAGAATTGCCGGCTAGCGGCTAAATTCTGTTTTTATTGCATAAACGAAAATTTACATTACCTGTATATTTTAGCATTTTTTTCTCAAATGCAATTCTCCCTAGAGATTTAATTAATTTTTAGCCAATCATCAGCTCGCTAACCCCGAAGTGCAGGCCTGCACTTTCCTTCAAGACACAAAACTACTGAACACGAGTTCAAGTCAACTTTTACTCCTCTCAATATATCATGATGGTGACTAAAGAGGGGAGGCATGGTGGGTACACGTAATAAATATTTTCGTTTATGCAATAGAAACAGAATTTAGCTGCTAACCGACAATTTTACCTACGAATAATTTGCTAAGAAAATATTAATTACCTGTAAATATTAGTATTTACAGTAGAACTTGTTAGGGTTCCCCATGGGTTAGGAGCTGGTTCCCCCAAAAAGTCACAGGTTTAGCACTTTATTAAAAATAATAACCCAAAATTAAAACAGGTTCAGGATCTCTCTTCAGATATGGTGTCCCTGAAAAGAGCTGTTTGTTTTGTTCTCTTCTAGTGCTTCGGGAGCTGGACAACATTTCTGGCAGTGATGATGGGGCCCAGCTTGTGAAGTCCCTCTGCATGGGAGGTCGTATCCCTGAAGTAGTGGGAAGTGAAGACGGACGAGTTTCTCCATGACGCAGCTTGCAGGATCTCGGGAATGGGGATGGCGTTATGGAAAGTCCAAGAGGTTGGAATGGCTCTAAGCTCGTGCATGGTTACTATGTTGTGGTCACTACAATGGATGTCTGAAGCTTCATAAGCATTTTAGATGACAGTTTTTATCCAAGATGCTATCATGGCCGATGATGTTTCACCAAAATTCTTTTTGAGTGGGAGGAAAAGCTGGTTTCGTCCTTCTCTAAATTCGTCAGCTTCAATTCTTTCCAAATAAAAAAAGTAGTGCCTGAATGGTACAAAGTAACTTTTCAGACTCATCTCCTGTGATTGGAGAGAGGGCTGGTATTATTATTGGTTTCAATGGCTCGTTCGGTCTTTTGAGTTTTTGCTCTGAATGATTCCCTTGGTGCCAAAGAAACTGCTTTGAAGTCATAAAAAAAATGAAGTATGCAGGGTCCATCAAAAGGGATTGTACTTCGCTACAGCAAGGTTGATGTCATTGCTATTAAGAAAACAGTTTTGCGACAAAAGTTGAAGGTTGCAGTCAGCCATAGGCATAAGGTTCCTTCATTAGAGAGTTGAGGCCCAAGGAAAGGTCCTAATCCAAAAAGAGTCTGCTTGTTGCTGTCTTTCGATTTCAAAAGAATTGATGAGATTTGATATGCGATAATCTTCTAGCAGACCTTCTCTCCAATTGCTTTGAAAACACTTTAGTGCTGATCGGCATACAAAAAAGGTGGATCTTTTTAAACCTGTTTTGAAAAGATCAGTCAAAAAGCTTAGGTGTTCTGGCAAAGCGGGAACGAATTTGAAAGACTTTCCACTCGTGACACCAATGAATCTACTTCTTCCAGTGACTGTCGTAGCTTCTGTTGGTAGACTCTCGATTGCTTTACTTGCAATTCTGATGGCTTGTTCTTCAAGAATTCCTGTCTCCTTGAGTGAAAAGTCTGACAATAGTAGCTATCCGTGTAGATTCAAAGCGCTGGTGTTTGGGTGGAAAAAACTTTCTTTCTTTTGCGACAGTAGGTCTTGGGATTCTGGCAGACTCCTTGGGTTGTCTATTAACAGTCATAGAAGTTGAGGAAACCATGGAGCCGATGGCTAGTTTGGGGCAACCAGGATGAACAGGCCTGGGAATTTTCCTCATTTTTGCAGGATCTGACGAAGAAGCTTTAAGATGGGAACACGTACCCAAAGAGGTTCTTCCAATTTGTTGTCGTAGCATCCACTGCCTAAGCTTGATCATCCGGGACTGGGCTGAAGAACTGGAAAGTCTGGCATTGTACCTCATGGGGGATAGGTCCATCATTAGCATTCCACAAGTGGCAGAGAGAAACTTGCAGATGGATGTTTTTAGTGTCCATTCTTCCGTGGTTGGTTTTTGTCGCCTAGAGCGGGACAATTACGTTCCGGTTCCAGAAACTAGGGTCGTTCTCGTTGACATACAGAACTTAGAAGATGTCCGAGGTGACTGAGTAGAGGTTTCCTGACTCTGTTCCACCTCCTTTTCGGAGATTGACCACCGTTGTGGTGTTATCTATCTGAACTTTTATTATCTTGATTGTCACTTGGTTTTGGTAATGATTGAGAGCTTTGAAGACAGCCTCGAGTTCCAAAAGATTTGGATAAAGTTCCAAATTATGCAGGCCATTTCTTCTTCCTTCCAAAGTACTGAGGCTTTCTGGCCTTTGATGGGGGCTCCCCAGCGCTGCATTGACGCATCCGTTGGAAGCAACAAGTCTGTCATGAAACTATGTAAGCCATTGCTCAAGCAAGGGAGAAGCGTGTGGATGGTCGATTTTTATAATTCCTATCAAAGACTGTCACATACAGAACTTACGCAAAACCAACATTCGTCGTAAGTTCCACAATTCAAACTTGCAAATTTTCGACTACAAGAGTCATGAGACTTGCACAACAACAACTACCACCACCAACGAACTTCACCAAGTCCACTACATTCAAATTTCCCTCCCCTATCCCAGTGAGCCTTGGAACTCGGTCAGATCCCAAGCTCACTGTCTGAGTTGGCTCCCTCATCAATACTGGAGCTGTTGCTGAATGAAGGTAATAATTTTTCCCAGCTTTTCGTCAGTTTTTGATTCAGTTCTGCTTTCACTAATCTTCCTATCTGCTGATATGCTGATTTTTGCATGTTCATAAGTAGGATCTTCCTATCCTGGCAGTATTGAATGGCAATGGCCTCCAATAAACGGAGGTGTGCTCCCCTGCTAGTGTCCGACTTCAGCATCACTTTGGTGTTATCCCAGTCTGCTTGGTGTTTACTCTTTTCACAGTGCAAGGCTACAGCGCTCTTCTTGTCTCCGTCAATGGTGGCTTGTGCATGTTCCTTGACTCGGACGCAAATTTGCCTTTTTGTCTCGCCTATTTAACCTTGTGGACAATCTTTGCAGGGGATCCAATACACACCTCCTACACTAGATGCCACTTTATCCACCATCTTGGCCGCATCTCTTGGACTACCTCCATCTTCTTTCAATTCTCTCACTTGTTCGTACTCTTTCTTAGCTCCTTCATCTAGCTTTCCTCGTCCCTCCTGCTCTTTTATGCTTGCTTCTTCCTTCCTAGTCGTAGCCCTCGTCAGATACCCGTGAGTTCCGATAGTGGATTCTTCCTGCACCTGCCTTAATTTCCTCTCTTGAGGTACCATTTGGCCGGATGTATTTGGCTCTTCCGTTGGTGAACTTCTTGTTCCTCCATCAGCCTCTTCTCCTTCTCTTGCTGTATTCCTCTCTTCCACAATCTTCCTGCCGAGCATCTTGCGAATATTCGTAGGGTTCATAAAATAGCACTCTATCCCAGCTTTTTTAAGAGCTCTTCTTATCCTCTCCCCACATCCTGGTAGATAAGTCAAAACCTCTGCCGGGGGCTGGTCTGCTTTCCTTTTCTTGTGTTCTTTCTTAACCAGGGGGTCCCTCCAGGTTTTGGCTCTTCGGATGGCTTCGTTGATGGCTTTAGCTGGATATCCCAACCGGAGGAACATTTCCTTTGCCTTGTCAAACCACTGTGTCCCTTCACTTACTTGCATCACTCGCCCTGTGATTCTCAACTTTTCTCCGTTCATAATCGCCAGCAGCTGGGTCTTCAGGTGACCCGACCAAAACTCAATTCCACATTCCGTCTGCGTTGGTTTTACGAATGGCTTCCATGTCAGCTTTTCCTGGTTGCCTCTCATGACTACTGTGTCTATGAATGGAAGCTGTCTCCCTTCCTCCTCCTCATGGCCGCCTTGTCGAACTTGGCCATGATGAGCCAGTGTGAAAGATGATCCGGATGATTACCTCTGCAAAAGGAGACCCTGCGCAACGAGTCGATTGGTACCTCGCCCCTAGGCACCAAGAATACATTTGGGGAGTACACGTGTTGGGAAGTACGACTGATTTTCTCAGGAGGCTTGACACAGTGGAATTAGGGGAAAGTTAACAGGCTGAGATCGTTTGACATCACAGCACTGTTTCCGAGCCTTTCACACCATCTCATCATGGCTAAGTTCGACGAGGCGGCCAGCAGACAGGGAGTGAAGAAAAGGGATTACCAGCTGGATAGAAGACTTGAAATTGCTCTTAGCCAACATCTACGTCCAATTCCAAGGGGTCACTTACTGGCAAGTGGCAGGGACCCCTATGGGTTATTCCTCTTCACCCAAGATCGCGGAAATCGTCTTACAGGGTCTCGACGAATTTGTCGTTCGCAGCCACCCATCCCTTAAGATCTGGGCAAGGTATGTGGATGATACATTTACTGCGGGTAAGGATGAGGAACTGGCCAAAGTGGAGACGACGTTGAATTCGTGGACGCCCGACTTGAAGTTCACATCTGAGGAGGAGGAAGGGGGACAGCTTCCATTCATAGACACAGTAGTCATGAGAGGCAACCAGGAAAAGCTGACATGGAAGCCATTCGTAAAACCAACGCAGACGGAATGTGGAATTGAGTTTTGGTCGGGTCACCTGAAGACCCAGCTGCTGGCGATTATGAACGGAGAAAAGTTGAGAATCACAGGGCGAGTGATGCCAGTAAGTGAAGGGACACAGTGGTTTGACAAGGCAAAGGAAATGTTCCTCCGGTTGGGATATCCAGCTAAAGTCATCAACAAAGCCATCCGAAGAGCCAAAACCTGGAGGGACCCCCTGGTTAAGAGAGAAGACAAGAAAAGGAAAGCAGACCAGCCCCCGGCAGAGGTCTTGACTTATCTACCAGGATGTGGGGAGAGGATAAGAAGAGCTCTTAAAAAAGCTAGGGTAGGGTGCTATTTTATGAACCCTACGAATATTTGCAAGATGCTCGGCAGGAAGATTGTGGAAGAGAGGAATACAGCAAGAGAAGGAGAAGAGGCTGATAGAGGAAGAAGAAGTTCACCAACGGAAGAGCCAAATACATCCGGCCAAATGGTACCTCAAGAGAGGAAATTAAGGCAGGTGCAGGAAGAATCCAGTATCGGAACTCACGGGTATCTGACGAGGGCTACGACTAGGAAGGAAGAAGCAAGCATAAAAGAGAAGGAGGGACGAGGAAAGCTGGAAGAAGGAGCTAAGAAAGAGTACGAACAAGTGAAAGAATTGAAAGAAGATGGAGGTAGTCCACGAGATGCGGCCAAGATAGAGGTAGTCCACGAGATGCGGCCAAGATGGTGGATAAAGTGGCATCCAGTGTAGGAGGTGTGTACCGTAAATCGTGTATTAAACGCCCAGTTGGAGGTAAAGCCCACCCCCCTAAAATGCTGTAAAGTCAAAATGAAACGATGGAGCTAACGTCCAACCCCTAAATCTTTGGGTTTTCTGTCACAAAATTAACTAAAAGCATCATATTTCTCTCTCACATAAGTTACATAATTTTTTTATATTACAGTAGTGCTTTTAACAATAATTAGGAGTATACCAGTGACTAGGCAATAACTTGTGTCCTAAACGATCCTTGAGTACCTTTAACAGTAACTTGACATTAGGAAAATAACATGGATGACGTTATTTTCAGTCTGTTACATGACACGTGGCCCAAAAGGTTTATTTCTTCTCTTCAACATTATTTTCCTTGAATTCAGTCGTTTTCTAATCTCAAACTTAAAAGTTACGTTACAAAAACAGGACTGGATTACACACGATATTCAGTTGAGTGGATCCAAGGTCCTCTCTAACTATCCTTAGTGGATCAGAATGGATCTCTGAACACAAGGTCATCAATCATAGCTCAGCAGTAAATAATGGCTTAGTCATATTGTATCCTTCAGCTCAAGTTTAAAATAAATATCAACATTGTGTGTTATTAAATGGGAACAAATTAAATTCGTAATATAAAATTATTGAAATTAGATATTCTCAAAATTAATTTGTGAATTTACTGCTGAACTGCTCACCAGCAGTTATCATTATAGTGGCTGGAATGGGATAGTGTGTTTAGACTCGCTCCAACTTGGCCGCACGGCACGATGATCTCGCCAGATGGCGTTGGGAGCAAGGTGGATGCATCGCGTAGCTCGGATTGCCTGTAATAGTACAAGAATTCTCGCTACGTGTACGATTTTAACAAAAATCGACCACGTAAATAACCCCAGGAATTTATAGGAAATAAAACGCTAATCCTGGCTACACCTTACTAAACAGTTTAGCGTCGTATTTTTTCTGGTATGTTGGCAGGAATAAGTATTTTAATTTTCCTTACGTTTTTACGAAACTGGCGCTTATAAGAAAGAATAATTATTAAATATTCTTCGTAATGTTTACATATGGAACTTAAGTTGAAAGGGTCGGAATGATATAGAAGCTTCCACCCCTTAATTGGACGCCCCCCCCCCCCCAAGACAAAATGAACAAACCAAAATCGGTGTCATTATCACGCAAAAAAGACTTACTACATCAAAAAAGACCGGCTGACATGTCAAAATAATACTAAATATTGATCAAAAATATAATAAAAACTAAAATTACGCTCTCTTAAGGCTCTCTAGGGGGCATTTACCCACCAAGTAAATCCTTAAGAGTGGCTTAATTTTAGAAAATTTTTCTATTATTAATGGCATCTTATTCCCCGGACAGCCACGGCCATGTTAAAGGGTTTGTTTTTTGTTATTCTGAAGTATTAATTACGTGTACAGGGGAATTGCTGTAAAAAAATAGGTTCGTTTACATATTTTTCTTGTGTCCGTGTTGCACACCAATCAAGAATAAACTCGTTGCATACGCACACAAAAAAAAAACCTCCAAAGATAAACAATAAATAAAATTGGATGCAGGCTTCAAAAGATTTAAATACTAAAACTATCTGTTTAAAGGGATAAGGTTTACTTTACAAGTCCGCTCTATTAATGTTGTTAATGACGAATCACCAGTCAAGTTTTGTGTAAAAAAATTATTTCTGTGGTGACATGAACTGATTGAGTCGAATCAGGGGTGCCCATCCATCCCAATGCCAATCAGGAGTTCCCCCATTTTTTAAAGCGCCCCCCCCCCCTCCCACTCCTTGACGTGAGGCCAAGAAAATTAACATTAAAAAAATTATTTTACTCTGGCCAGCCCCAGGCAAAACCAGCTAAGGGGTGTGGGGAAGCACTGAAAGCCCCCCCCCAGTGTGGTCCGGGCCAGCGGAAGCTGAAGCATTTTATGCTATTCGGGG
>JAHWFP010005179.1:28062-64823 GCA_023313725.1 Lithobius niger | reverse complement strand
GTCCCCCCCCCCCCGCCTAATAACTTTAAAATTTCAGTCAAAATTGAAACTTGAAAATTGTTGAAGCAGACTGGGATTTTAACTTTGTTGGCTTGCTGCAGACAAGCTTCTGTATCGTTAGTTTTGTGATGACGGTATTGATAATGATACCAACTTCTTGTTTTTACTAGGGCTGGCGTATTGGTTACGTGAACTTCGTCGTTCTCCCCCCCCCCCTCCCGAGCGGGGGTATGGAATTTTTTTAAATTGTGACCCCTGTGTTGGACCCGGAATTGCAGTAACTTCGGGTTCGTGATTTGCTTTAAAAGTCTCTGAAACAATCCGCAATTGTAGTATCACGGATTTGTAGCAACACGGAATTGTAGTAACACGGTTTCCGATGTTATGTGTATTGCCGCAGCGAGCGCGGCAGTGCAAGCAAAGCATGGACGTTATTTAATCATCAACAAAATCAGGAGTTAAGGTAAATCCGTGTTACCACAATTCCAGATTATTTCAGACACTTTTAAAGCAAAACACGAATCCGGAGTTACTGTAATTCCGGGTCCAACACAGGGGTCAGAATTAAAAAAAAAATCCTGGAGTTATCGTAAGTCCGTGTCGATACAATTCCGGCGCCCCCCCCCCCTCCCGAGCCAATAGTAGGCTAACCAGTCGCAAAAACTTTTTTTAGGGCGTGGGAGAGGTAACTTAGTCCCACCCCAAAAATGAAGAGAAACCCCCAAACGTCATAAAAACAATAGGTCAATCAGCCATAATTTTTTTATGTAGCGGGAGGGGGGGGGGGAGGAAATTTGCCCTCCCCCCCCAAAAAAAATGGCAACGAGGAGATGCTCCTCACATTCCCCCCTGTGGGTACCACTGAGACGAATAAAAATTCCTTTTTAAAGATTGAACACTAAGCGTTAGAACAAAATATTTGGTTTTCTGGCCCCCTAATTTTATAGACAGTAGTTACGTAGTGCTCGTTTACCTGTCATACATAAAAATGCAACCAAGTTAGAACGTAAAACATTATTATAAAACGGTTCGTTATTTACTCCTAATGCTCAGAACAATAAAAAGTTTCTTGAAGACACGTTATAACGTCCATACGCTCCTGCTATCATGGATCAAACGATTCATGCTGAATAATAAATACATCTTCGATTGGGCAACTTGGGCATAGCAGCCCACCTTTATTTAATTGTGATGTCATTTGGAAAAGAAAAAGGAAAATCGGAAACAAGCCAACAGCAAAAAACATACACTAGAAATAACGTAGTTCAGTAAGCCACCTTTATGCACTTACGTTTCGTCGGAGTGGCATGACCCGGATTCGAACCGGCTACCCAGTTTGCCCCCAGATCACTTGCCACATCCTCAACTGGCTATAAGAATAGATAAAAAATAAAGATAACTCACTGGACCCGTTATTAAGGTCACAACCGTGACAAGGGCTCCATTCGACCGAAAGTCACTCGGCCAAAGACAATGGAGAGGGAAGACAAATCATACACTCAAACAGCTCAATGTCATTTGGTGACAAGTAGTTTCTAAGTTTTTATCTTTTAGCCATTTCGGGATGACCTCCACTTATTTACTGTGGTAACGCCCGTCTGCTATAGGTAGAGAATGCATCCATTTCGATGCGCGCGCCCTCGGACGACGTCATTGTGCAGCGCGGCCAGCTTTCTCTTGCTACACCGTGAGCGGTAAACACACTATCCCATTCCAGCCACTATAGTTATCACTGATGCCACCTTGGATATCGGCAGGGTGCACGAGCTAACTGGTTCCCGGTAAAAGTAATTGATAATTATAATTTTAAAAAGTGTACATTAGAAGTTTTATTTTGCAAAATCGTGAAAGCTAAATAAACTTCCTGTGTAACAAACTTTATTACTTAATAATAACGCAATAATAATGTTTAAACCTTACTTTGTTGTACCACAAGACTCATGCATTTTTACTGGCAATTGTGCACCTTCCAGATAACCACTGAGTGCAATCGTTTGTTTTGTGAGTGAGCTGCACAGATTACTGCAACTAGAATTTATTGCATTTAAACCTGTTTGAATTTAATTAAACTGATGTAAACTGCATCCCAAACACTTGCGCCTGCTAATGATACAAGGAGCTATTAAAAAAAAATAACTCTTGGCTGTGGTGATTGTTGCAAAGGTAAAAGTGCTTCAAATTAGGCCTATATGAAACTGGAGAACGATGTAGTTTCTTTAGCTAGGTTTACTTAAAACTTAACGCAATTTATTTACAATTTTTTTTTAATTAATTATTAAAGGATTTATATAATACACACTGTGGAGGTTTAATGTAAACTCGTGTAAATGTTAAAACGTGATAAAGGGCAGATTTGTCTGGTTAATTCCGATAACGAACGAGACTCTGAGCCATTATTTTGTTTACAAATTTGCGGATGATCTTTTTAACGCCCACCCCCGATTTTAGCCAAATTAACTGCATAAGCTCCTGGGCGTTTAATATGCGATTTACGGTATTGGATCCCCTGCAAAGATTGTCCACAAGGTTACATAGGCGAGACAAAAAGGCAAATTTGCGTCCGAGTCAAGGAACATGCACAAGCCACCATTGACGGAGACAAGAAGAGCGCTGTAGCCTTGCACTGTGAAAAGAGTAAACACCAAGCAGACTGGGATAACACCAAGGTGACGCTGAAGTCGGACACAAGCAGGGGAGCACACCTCTGTGCGTTGGAGGCCATTGCCATTCAATATTGCCAGGATAGGAAGATCCTACTTATGAACGTGCAAAAATCAGCATATCAGCAGATAGGAACATTAGTGACAGCAGAACTGAATCAAAAACTGACGAAAAGCTGGGAAAAATTATTACCTTCATTCAGCAACAGCTCCAGTATTGATCAGGGAGCCAACTCAGTGAGCTCGGGAGCTGACTGAGTTCCAAGGCTCACTGGGATAGGGGAGGGAAATTTGAATGTAGTGGACTTGGTTAAGTTCGTTGGTGGTGGTAGTTGTTGTTGTGCAAGTCTCATGACTCTTGCCTGAAGAATAGTCGAAAATTTGCAAGTTTGAATTGTGGAACTTGGACGAATTTTGGTTTTGCGTAAGTGACGGTCTTTGATATGAATTTCGACCAAAGTAATTCTGCCGAATTAACGGTATTTTCGATTTTATAATTCTCCAAACCTCACCCCCCCTTCCAACCAATGAAGGAACAAATGTTGCTGGAACACAGACTAAATACAAAAAATGTTTCAGAAGATGTGAAAAAAGAAGTTGCGGCTCAGCACTGCAAGGGCATGCTTGTTTTAAAGTGTAGGGACAAAAAGGAAGCGTCGTTTATAAACCATTTGCAAGGTCACGGCAGTAAAATCAGGAAAAGAGGTTCAAAGCTTGCCTGCAATTTAGTATACAACAAATCAATGGGCGGAGTTGACTTGCAGGACCAAAAATAAAAAGTCTACCAGTGTAAGGTGCTTACCTGCAGGAGAAATTAAATTCTCCGAGTGAAGAACGACAACGTCTGTGTCACGTATGGGATCCTCTTCTCACCAATCGGCGCCTTTCATCTACGTCACATTGAACGAATTACGTCCTGTAATTCATAAAACTTTTATGCAAACCCCCATCAAGGTCCGCTCCCTCCTTTCCCCCCGTCCTATCACCACTCCCTTTTCAAGAACATTTCTGAGCAGGGAGTTGGGCGGGAAATAAACAGTAACACAGACATCGTCGTTCTCCCTCGAAGAATTTAATTTCTCCTGCGGGTAGCCTTGCACTGTGAATTTAATTTCATGGAGCCCTCTTCGTCTGTGTACGTATGGGACAGATTCACAGAAGTGCACAAAATAAAATTTTTCGGAAATTCTTAACCTTAAAATCCTGACAATGCCCGTCGTCCTGGCTGGGTTCCCCCTGGCCCCTTCGATGCGACAGGCCACCCATGGTCCACAAAAATTGGGCGTTCGTGTAGGGGCCCAGAAGTAGATCAGGATGGGGTGGTAAGTCGACTGCCTCGATCCCCAGGTTCACGAAGTAGTACAAACCAAGTAGCCGTGGTCCAGTCTGGCGCCGCGAAGACCGGCCTGCCGATGCTGTCGGTCAACATCTTATGGGCGCTCCTCCCCCAATAAAGCACAATGTGGGAACTAGTAGGCGTGCAAGCCCGACCATGACATGCTGAAAGCATCAATGGCCTCCGTGCCGGGGAACCTGCCCCAAGACGCAAAGAGCTCCAGCTACATCGTAACTGGCAAGACAAACAAATCAACAGCGGGCGTGCCAAACTGCTTGCAAAGACCCCGGAATACCTACGGACAAAGCATCAACCTTCACGAATATGAATTTTGTGGCACTCGCCATTTGGCCAGTAGACATTAAAATACACTCGCTATTGCCCATTACTTCCTCGCCATGCAGAAGCTGCTACTTAACGCTTAAAAATATTGTTTGTATTACTCTAACTCTCCAATCAGCTAAAGGACTAGCAACAGTACTGCAGACTTGGTTGGAGAGCCCTTGTAATTATGCACACAGCGCTGCAAACCGCTTGTTCCCGAGATATAACAATTTAAGCATCGGGCTTTGTTAATCAGTCGCCATTTGGCAAGTAGCTCTAAAAACCAAGTCGCCAAATGCTGAATTTTCCTCGCCATTTGGCAAGTGGCGACCGACATTGGTGAAGGTTGCAAAGCATAAAAACGAAAATGTCCCGGAACTCCCGGGACAGCCGGTTTGCCACCGCATTGCACCTCCCCGGGAGGAAAACCGCCTCCACTACACAGTTCAGGCGGTCCTGCCAAACCCACAGGTCGCGCACCACCGCTGTCACCGCTCGTTACCCCGTCGTTTTATGTAAGTCACCGCCACCATACTTATTTGACAGAACCCTCACGGAACGCCCTCGCAGACGCTCCGGAAACAACTGAAGTGCTTGCACCACCACAAGCAATTCTTTTACATTTATGAACATTGAACGGCACCTCTATAGGTACCGATCGGCCCTGGGCCTCGTGTCTTTCCCACAAGGCTCCCCAACCGACGTCCGAAGCGTCGGTGAACGCCACCACATTGCCTCCGGTAGCACCCATGAGTGGGCCACTGGTGCCGCCCTTCATCCGCACAATCCACCAGGTTAAATCCCGACAAGCCCCATTGGACGTTGAACCACCGCGGGCCCCGGTCCGCAACCATGTAGCTAAATTACCTCGTAAAAATCTCATGTGCAAAGCTCAACAGCCATTGAAGGACTTCGGTTGTCATCATTATCTGCAATCTCACCATGCGAACAAGTAACAACAAACCAACTCGCATACCTTCTAGCAAAATGAGGCACCCAGATTGCATGTCAATCGTGTGGGGAACAACACACTCTTCTCGTAATTCGGCAAGAAACCTAGCCTTATCAGGGTGCCCAAAGTCCGCTGCGCACTCTCCCCTTTGAGCGGCCCACAACCGCAGTATATGACCGCAGCATGTGACCACAACACGTGATCGCAGTATCCGACCACAACCGCAGTATGTGAAAACCAAAATACCTTTTAGTCGCAGAAAACAGCGCACTGTTGAAATAAAGGTCATAAAAATACCTGGTGTAGAAGCCAAACTAAAGGGGAGCACACGAAACCAGTATAACACACCTTGTTTTGGAAAACATTAAATATCGCCTAGCATTCATCGATAGGCACGGCGTAATATGCCTGCGACAGGTCAATTTTGACCATGAATCCTCCTAATTCACACTCTGCACCACTGCAGACAAACTGTCGAATGTGCACTCACCTACTTGCACATATTCGTTCAACAGTTTTAAATTTAAAATAATTCTAAATGAACCATACGGTTTTCCAACCGGGAATATTGGCGAAACAAAACCGACGAAGCCGTTTTTAACTAACTCGATAACTCCCTGTCACATCATTTCCTTGAGTTTTGGCGTTATTTCCGCATCAAGCGAATCTGTGGAGGGGGGGGGGGCATACCTCACCCGCCGGCGGAACACATCTCGGGCCCAAAGGCACGGATTCAAACACCGATTCGCTATAAATTTAAACACCATCGAAGCTACCTACCAGTAGCTGACCTTCCGCACCAGTGGCAAGAAAAAGAGTGGTGATTGGATGGGGGAAGGAGGGAGCGGGACTTGGTGGGGGTTTGCATAAAATTTGCACGAATTACAGAACGTAATTCGTACAACGTGACGTAGATGAAAGGCGCCGATTGGTGACAAAAGGATCCCATAAATAACACATACGTGGACTCTTCCAAGAAGGAGAAGTTGTAGCCATACTTGCTTGAACGAAAATGTGGTACCGAATGGTACATGAAACCTTTCAAGCGTTTGAGTGTTAGCGTATACAATGCTTTGGTTCTTTATAATTCTACAAATGCTGTAAAGTTAGCTCACTTGCCATTCAGGCTGCAGCTTACTGAAGAATTACTTTGCCAGTTTGGTAGTGGTGAAAAATAACCACGTGGGAAGACCTTCAATTGCGACAAGCCCACTTCGGCTGACTGATGAAAGACATATTCTGGACAAAATGCCACCAACTGGTAAAAAGTCAAAACCCCAAAGGCGATGTACAGTGTGCTCGAAAAAAGGCAAAAGAAGAGATACCATATTTTGGTATCCTGGCTGCAATGCTGGACTGCGTTTTCCAGAATGTTCAAAATCTACCATACAAAATTGAACTTCTGAATTTTTTTTGGTAAGTGAAACATTTTTGTTATTTTATTATTTTTATTGCACCATTTTTATTGTGATATCAGATATAACTACAGAAAATTTGGAGAGCCTAACTTCAATAGTATAAGATAAATTAATTTACATGCAAAAAAAATTGGAAATCTGCAAACAAACCTCCCATTCTTGCAGGGTAGCTCTCAGGAAACAAGAGCCTGCTTGAGGGGGTTAAAACTACATGATCTTTAGCAAGATTACTTGTTGTGGAGCCAGGTACAAGGGTCAGCACTGAAAATGTGCAAATCAGAAATCCAGCACATAATCCTTCTGAAAATATACATTACCTAATTTTAAGCATTCTCTTCTCTCCTAAGGCTGTTTGATTAGAGAATTTGATTCGAAGATATACTTCTACATCGCTACCCACTGCGCATCCTCCTTCACATATAAACTCGAACGGAGCGTGTGGCTCATCTTTTCAATCCTCTGTTGTGCTTAGATGGCGACTTAAAGGGGACGAGGGTGGGACCAACGGTAATGTATATTTTCAGAAGGCAATAGAAACCAAAATCAACCAGGTAACACTGGTATTTTGAAGTTTCTAGTTGCCACTTGACAATATACATTACCTGATTTTAAGCATTCTACAGACTTTGTTGAGGCGGCGGGTGCCCACACAAACAAGAGCAAGGGGGTTAAAGGACATGCCGGGCGGCAACAAAGGGCCCGATCCGATATAAACCATCTGCCTGGCGTGACATGTCTTGGAGATAACGCGAAGTAAAGACAGTTGTACTGCGACAGGAATGTTGCTGTAGTGTGTCCAGAAGTAGGGATAGGTCGATATTCATGAGCTGTGACGGGAATACCATTGTCAACACAGTTGATGTTAGCGGCTTCATAAGCCTGCACAATGACAGTCTTGAGCCATGAAGCAATCATGTGCGATGAGGTTTCTTCAGTTTTGTTGGAGAATGGAAGAAATAATTTCGTTCGGTGACGATGAAATGGTTTGGAGGCTTTTAAAGTAGCAGCGGAGTGCACGTACTAGACATAAAGCTCTTTCTCGATCGTCGCCGAGGATTCGTGAAAGTGAAGGGATGATGAAGGGACGAGGGCGTTCTTCCGGTTTGTGTGTACGGAAAGAAGCTCTGGGAGTGAGAGTGACACCGTCATAATTGTCGAGGAAAAAATAATCTAATTCAGTGGCAGAGAGGGCTTGAAGTTCACTGCAGTGGAGAGCGGCTGCAAGGGCGATAAGGAAGACTGTCTTCCTGGTAACCTGTTTTAGTTGATTGGATACCATCAGTTCATACGGTGGGTTTAGGAGAACGTGGAGGACAACTGAAAGGTCCCAGTCTGTAAACTGCTTTGCCACTCGAGGATTGTCGAGACGAAAGGAGTGTACAAGAGATGAGACACGAAAGTCCTCTAGGAGACGGGAGTGGCCAGCTACTTGGAAGACTGCGTTTAAAGCTGAACGGTAGATGAGGATTGTAGAACCTTTTAGACCGCTTCTGAACAGGGATGTAAAGAATCGGAGCAGATGGGAAGCAGGGGGACGGACAGGATCAACCTGTTCCTGGAGACACCAATGAAACCACCGCTGCCAGTGGCTGTCATAGATTTTGTTGGTTGACGTCTTGAGGGTTCGTGATGCAATGCGATGGGCTTCTTCTTCAAAAATTTCCGCTGTTCGGAGGAGTCCGAAGATAACATTCACCTGTGAAGGCGTAGTGCCTGGGGGTTCGGATGGAGGATCGATCCGTTGCGCCGAGTAAGTTGATCCTTGCGAAGTGGGAGTAGGCGAGGAGTGTCGATGAGTAGACTGAGGAGTATTGGGAACTAATCCGTCGCAGGCCAGTCCGGGGCTATAAGAAGGAACCGTCCCTTGGTTTGTGTGATTTTGCGGAGGACGAGTGGCAGAAGTCGTGGTGGTGTGAAGGCGTAGGCGTAGAGATGGTTCCAATCCAGTGTCAGAGCATCCACTGCCAAAGCGTGGGCGTCTGGGAGAGGACTAACAAAGAGGGGAAGTCTGGCATTCAACCTCGTGGCAAATAGGTCGACAATGGGTTGGCCCCACAGGAGGAAGAGACTGGTGAAAATGGAGGAGTGGAGGGTCCATTCGCTGGTGGATGAGACACGGCGTGAGAGGGAGTCAGCAAAGACATTGAGGTTGCCAGGGAAGTGGAGGGGAAGTAGGGTGATTTGATGGTGGATGCAAAGTTGGAAAATTTCGGGCGTGATGTCATGGAGAGACAGTGAACGAGTCCCGCCCCCTTTTCGAAGGTAAGCTATGGCAGTAGTATTGTCCACATGTACTTGCACCACGAGCCCTGTCGGATGGGCTTGGAAGTGTTGCAGACTCAGGAGGACTGCAAGGAGTTTTAAGAGATTGATGTGGTCGGAGTGATTGGCCTGAGATTGACATATTGTTGACATGGGCGGCCCCCCCCCCCATCCTAACAGGGATGTATCCGTAAAGTGATGGGCCTGGGTGATTGGTTCGTGGAGAGGGATCGATCGATCCGGTAAGGTTGGTTATGTCTAGCCACCAGTTGAGTGTTGGGAATGGAAAGGAGTGGTCGAGACGTCGAGCTGGGAGATGGAGGGCTTGCTGGGGATTGCCCCACTCGGCAGCTCGGAAGTGATGTAGAGGCCTGGCCATCCACCGTCCGTATGGGACAAGGTCTGCGAAAGAATCTAGTGTTCCGATCAGGGAGGCTAAGTGTCGAAAGGTGTATTGGAGAAGGCGGAGGAAGGATCGAGCCGCAAGTACATGATTTTCGATCCGTTCCAGGGATGGCATCACTGTGGCGTGGATGACATCGAAGTATACTCCTAGGAAAGTGAAACGTTGGGTTAGCTAGAGGCGAGACTTGGGTACGTAGATTCCGAATCCTAGACGATGCAAAAGAGATGTGACAATGGTGAGGTTGCTGGTGAGGATCGACGGATCGTGGTGTGGTAGAAGACAGTCGTCTAAGAAGGCATGAATACGAATGCCTTGCTGATGTAGGTGAGCTAACACAGGACGAAGCACAAGTGTGAAAATTCGGGGGGCGGTGTTGAGTCCAAATGGGAAGCAAAGGAACTCGTAAATGGCCCCGTCGTGAAGAAATCGAAAGAGGTGCAGGACAGACGCATGAAGGGGAATGTGATGATAAGTCTAAAGAAATCGTCCAATTCATAGGGCGGAGGGGGTTGCGGATTGACGCAGTTGTTTCCATTTGAAAATGAGGATTGTGAATGAAACAATTGAGGGGCTGAATGTTGAAAATGAGGCGGGATCTACCCGACTTTTTGGGGCAAAGGAAAATGCTGCTGTAAATACCTGGGCGGATCGAGCCGCATACTTTGCGGATCGCACCTTTGTCCAATGGCGAGGAGATTTCTGCGCGAAGTGGAGCTGAGTGTAGTTTCCAAGTCCCAGGGGGGGCTAGTGGAGTGGGGGTAGGAAGGAGAAATAAGGACGAAAACCGTCTCGAATTATGGAAAGGATCACGGGTTTGATGTTATGGTCTGCCATTCTTTGGCATAGTGGCACAATCTGCCCCCTACTACTCTCGTAGGGCTGTAAAATGTCAATAGGAGGATTTTTTCCTTGATCTGGAACGGGGAGGGGCTTGACGGGGCCACGGGCCTGGGCCCGATTTGGAAGGGCGAGGAAGACCTGTGAAGGGATGACGAAGGATCGGTTCTAGTCCTTTTCTGTGAGCCTTGATCCTCTCTGGGAGTGTCAGAACGAAGAGGCGGAGCGTTGTGTGAACGTATGAATTGTCGTTTCTGAGGACGAGGTTTGCGAGAGATGTCCAAGTGAGGAGGCAACCTTGGAGATCAAGCCACGAAACAATGTTTCGGATTCATGGATTGGTTGATTCCGTAGAATGTACCGTGTCGAGTCGCGAAGGTTGGATGTGGTGCTGAGCGCAATTTCGCGGAGTAGGATCGTAGAATTGAATAACGCTCTAGAAAACCAATTCAAGGCATGATATGTGGTAAAACAACTCTTGCGAAAAACTTGATTGATGAGAAAAACTTGATAGTTGGCGGGTGTCGTCTGGAGGTTGATAGACGTAGAGGCGTTCACAAAGTGCATTGGCCGCAGTACTAAGGACATCCGCTTGTGAAGCGGCTCGAAGCCCACAGCGGAGTAGACAGTCGTTATCATGGAGCACGTAAACAGGGACGGAAGCCCAGCGTTGGAGAAATAGAGATGAGCCGAAATCCATTTTGGGATCCGCTGTTAAAAACTCGGATTGTGGGAACGTATCGAAGTTGCGTGGATTGGCCGTGCCATCGCCAATGGGTTTGAAGAAGAACTTTTCACGACTTGGGCGTGGAGGGGGAGGCTCCTTGTCTAGTTCTAAAGGCATGCCATTGCCAAGAAGAATACCACCAGTATGAAGGAGTGTGGTGAAGAGTGTAGTAGACTGTCCAAAGTAAAAGCGGCTGGTGAGGTAGCTGATCCCGAAGCCCAAAGCCATACCCTGCGGCTAGACCGCAGTTCTTGCAAGAGGATTTTTGATCCGGAATATGCTTGTAGAAAGCAATCTAGAATAATGCTTTCAACAGTCTTTAATAAGCATGCCACAGGAATTTCGGATGGGTCCGGTTCACCGTCAAATGGTGGGTGACAGTTAGGAGGCGGATCGTGTGAGAAGTAAGAGTCTTCGTCATCGTCGATACAGATAGATGGTTCGTTCGAACGGGCCGGAGTAGGAGACGGTAGTGTCGGAAGGACAAGGCCGGGCTGGCGAGAAGGACCAGGAAGCGGATCGGCAGCTCGACGTTTCTTTGGCAGAGAGGCCAGCCAGTCCGCGGTGTAGTGCAATCCCGCTATGCCCGGTACAAGGAAGAACGCCAGAAGGATGGTAAATTCAGGGTTTATTCCAGGGCCACGCGGTCTGTCCTTAGGAGATGTTGTCCAATGGTTCAAGGATGCTCTGATCAGGGCTACTAGCAGAGTGGCATACTTCAGGAAGAGTTCTTAGCTGGTTAGGGACTAGCTCCCAGAGTGAGGCTGCAAGGGGCTGCAAGGCCTTAACCTAGAGCTGCAGCCAGTACCTGCCACTGGTGGTGCAAGGTACTTCCTGTACTATATCCTGGTATCCCATGATCCATCTCTGCTAGCAGCTACCCCTAGGGGCAGGCAAGGCCAGAGCCATCCAGACCACTGATCCCCAGGGACTGGACCATACATCAAAGTACATAGCATTACTGGAATACATCAATAAAGATACAGAGTGTACAGAATAGATAATATGTTGCCATAGCATCAAGGTAAAGAGGCCCACTAAGGCCCTAGCTTAAAGAGTATGAGGAAGCTGTGGAAACCGTCGTTGCAGAGGTCCCGCCCTCGAAAAGAAGCGCCCTGCGTTAAGGTAAGTGAAAATTATTTATTAAGCTAAGCTGTTTTATATACACAATAATCAAAGTTCTCAGAAATTATTCAAAAATAATACCAAGAAGGCGTGCATTAACAACAAGTTAAAATTAAGGATGCTATGGGGACGTTTAAGCTTTTTATCTGCTAATAATTCAATCGTTTGACTGTTCCAGCAGGGTGACATTACCTATGCGCACTAGTAACGTTTTCTGTAAGGTCTGGGAAATCTTTGAGCGTCAAAATGCAGACATTATTCCCGTAAAAACCCGCTACGCAAACCTAATTACTTGAACATTTTCACGAAAATTATGCAGAAGCAAAAACGATTTTTCAACATTTAAAATACAATCAATCGGTGCAAAAACAGTCAAGAAAAAAAAACTAAGTGCATGATGCACGAAAATTCACCTGAAAACCGTAACCACTAATCATCGGTTACCATTATAAATAGCTAAGAAAGATTTTACTTCAAAATCTTAATCGTCAAAATTGGTTGTCAAATATCGGTAACAACGCGTGTCAAATATGACTAACGCGGTAACAATCAGTTAAGTTCAACTAGAAATTAGCTTTTAATTATTCGATTCAAGTATTGTTATCTTAAACAATTACATCATCAGTTTATTGATTCATAAATTAAAATAACAGATTCAAGAAGCTAGGGAACGGTCGCTAAGGGGAAGCGTGAGAATTGCACATGCATCACTTTTATTCTGAAAAGTTCGAAGATGGCAGCTGCCGAACCTCATCTGCTTAACCTGGAAAATTTCCAAGCTGCCTCAATTGACTTGGCGAATGAAATTTCGCTAGTGAACCTTGGTTATCTGTATACAACATGTTTTTCTTTCAGTTTACAAGCAACATTATGATTTGCATGCAAAATTATTTTAGATCTAGCTACTGCTGGCCGAAAGAAGACCTAGAAGAAACACAGTAACTACTTTTAGATTTAAGTTTAAAATTCTTCGGAATCCGCTTCACTAACTGGGTAACGTTCACCTTCAATCTGCTCACGTAAATTATCTATGTGATACACATAACAAGAAATAATACCCGTATTAAGATCTTTAAGCTGATAAGCTACAGGACTAAACTTTTTAACAATCTCGTAATTTCCGATGTAAATTGGTGCCATTTTCTTCATAAAATAGCGGGATTTGTCACTTTTAGGGTGATTTTGTAAGTAAACTTTTGTTCCTACCTCAAATTCTTTACCAGTTTTATGTTTATCTGCCTTTGCAGCACGATGTAACTTAGCTGCTTGACGTTTGCGTACTACTCTCCTAACTATCGCACGCATGCGTGAAGTTAAGTTTAAGATGTGTAATGGGTAATTAACTTCGTCCGTTTGCACCTTACCGACAGGGGCTTCGGGCATTCGTAACTCCCTTCCTGTTGCTAACATACTTGGGGTGAAACCCGTCACCGAATCAGTTGCTGAATTTAATGCTAACTGTAGCTGTTTCAAACGCAAATTCCAATTTCTAAAACCCGACTTTTCGTCTTGCACGTAAATTGCTAGCGTTTTTGTTAACTTTTTCATCCATCGCTCAGCTAGGCTGGACTTAGGTGAATAGACTGACAGAAATCGAGCTTTGATACGCCATTGCAGGCATAAATTCTTCATTATTTGTCCTCTCAAATTATTGGAGCTATCGGAAAAAATTTCCGCTGGCACACCATGCCGTGAAAACACTTCATCAATGAGTGCCTTTGCTATAGTTTTAGCTTCAGCATTTCTTAGGGGAATTAATTCAACCCAATGACTCCACTTATCAAGCACCACTAGGATGTAAGTAAAACCATTTGTACTCCGTACCAGTGGGCCTTTCAGGTCAAAAACAATACTCTTCCATGCTTCCTTTTCAGTTACTATCATCGTTTTAGCCTTCTTACGAGTCTGTTGCACCTTATGGACCTGACAAACTTTACACGTCCTTACGTAATTTGAAATCAACTTTGTAGCACTCATCCATGTGTACAAATAAAATATGCGTTTTATCGTCTTGTAAACACCCATATGAGGACCTGTAAACGTATCGTGTAGTAGCTGAATGATTTTCTTTTGCAGCGAACGGGGCACCAAAATTTTCAAATTCGGCGCATCAACAACATCTTTATTTACATCCACATAAATTATTCCGTCACTCACAATTGACTTTGGCCGGTATTTCAACACAAATCTAAGAACCGAAGGTGAATCATACTTTATTTCCTTCGTTTCTCCCTCCAAAGCTAACTTTAATGCCAACGGGTATTTGTCTTTTAACGTTTCTGCTCTAATCTGATCAAGCGAAATCTGTTCAATATCCAACTGATTACACAAACAATCGTTGTTAAAAACATAACAATTCTGACCCGTTCATTCATCCATCGCTGGTATCAAGATTGGATTAGTGATAGGAGTAAAGTCTCTCTCAGATTCGTATCGCCTAGACAACACATCCGTGATGCGATTCTGTGACCCTGGGACGAAGCAGATCTTAGCGTCCAACTGAGATAACTCCACAAGCCACTTCGCAAGCGTCCCGTCGATGCGCTTACCTTGCTTAAAACCGAAAGTGCCTTATGGTCGCTGAAAATTGTTATCACACCCCCTTCTATGTATCTATGCCACTTACGCACTGCCCAAATAATACTCAATTCCTTTTCACTATTAAAAAATCTCTGTTCAGCAACAGTCAAACGTCTAGAGATTATATCTATGGTTTTCTTCTCCTTAATGAGTGGATCGACCTGATATAAAATCGCTCCAGCCCCAGAGAAAGATGCGTCTGCCATAATTATCCAAGGCTGATTGTAATCAGGCGCTGCTAACAAGGGAGCGTCTACCAACATTTTCTTGATTTTCTGGTAAGCTTGTTCCTGCTTCACCTCCCAGACAAATTTCGGAGTTTCACCTTTTAGCACCGCAAATAGAGGCGCTGCAATCGTTGAGTATGACATCACATCTACGAAAAAAAAACCCGCCAAACCGAGAAATTTCCGGAGCTCTTTAATGCTGTTGGGGCATGGCCAATTCTCCACTATCTCCTTCTTACTAGGATTCGGCAAAACCCCCTCACTCGTAACCTTATAACCTAACAGGGTTATTTCTTTCTTACAAAACTCTGTCTTCTTTATGTTTATTTTAAATCCTTCACGACCTAAAATCATTAGGGTGTCTTCGATCGCCATCAAGTGCAATCGGAATTCTTGTGACATAATCGAGATATCATCAAAATAGCTCTGTACGTTCAGATAATGTAGAGGGGCGAGCATTCGCGAAACTGAGGCACGGAAGAAAGCTGGTGCTTGCTTGATACCAAACATAATTTTGAGAGGGGTAAAATTTCCGAACGGGGTGCAAAAAGATGACACCTCACCTGCTCGTTTCGTCACCCCTACTTGCCAGTATGCCTCGGTCAGATCAAAAAGAGTAAGGTACTTGCTCTTAGGGCACCTCTGCACCATATCCTCAATTCTAGGGGTTGGTAAGTTTTGCATCTTGCTTATTTCATTCAATTTATTGTATGCTATTACAAAACGCGTGGTGTTATTCTTCTTGGGAATGATAAACGCCGGAAAACACCATGCACTCGTGCTGGGGACGATAACCCCAAGCTCCAGCATCCGATCTACGTGCTGACGTAATTGCAACTCTTTAAACTTCGAAACTGGATAGGGTTTCAAGGCGATTGGTGGGTGATCGCCAACATCAATATCCATAACTGGGCTTATTAAACCAATTCTCGAACTGAAAACAAATCTATATTTCATTAATACCTTGAACAACTGTTCTTTTTCGTCATCTGTTAAAACGTCACTCTCATTTACTTCATTGCGAATGTCTTGCTCTGTAGCCCAAAACTCATCTGGCTCTATGGATGTAGCAGTTGCCTGGGACTGATGGACTTCGTTTATACCCAGCTCCCTATTCAGTTTGTAGATTTTCGAAGGTTTATCCTGCCAAAACCAAGTGTTCGACGTGAAATTTGGTTGTAAACCTATTGACTGCTGAAAATCCACGCCAAGGATTACCGGCTGGATTGTGTTTTCCATCAAGATCAGTGGAAAAGTTACAGTTCGTTGCGCAATCTGAAACGTAGCCAATACGAAACCCGGACACTCAACGAAACGAGTATCTGCAACTCTAACCCGATAAGGACGTTGCGTGAATTCACATCCCATTTTTAACAACTCATCTTTTAGTGAAATATTCACGTAAGACATTGTACTTCCACTATCGAGTATGGCGTCTGCATATTCTTTACCGAATTTAAGTGAAAAATAACCACACGGTGCTGGTGTAGGCTCAACAAGATCGCCTAGACAATTTCTGTTAGGAATTGGTCGGTTTTGAAAAGAAGACGCACCATTTCAAGCTTCACCGACTAAAACTGAATGGCTTTCGGGTTTTTTTGGCACGAATTCCTGTGCATCAGAATCCAACTCATTTTCATGAAGTTGTGCAATAGTGCTTCTATTTGGAGGACGACCAATAGCGGGATTTACACGACAATTTTGTGTTTCGTGCGACGAATTTTTACACTTCGAGCACCAAATTCCCTGTGCATGACTACCACTACTGTTATTACTACCACGACCACGGCTGCTAAAAAAAGTTCGTCCATTTCCGCGGTCATTGCTACTATTTGAATTACTGTTATTGCTGCTGTTTTTCCTAACTGCAACTTGATTTTGTTGGTGATTTGACCTATCAGGGCAGAATTTAAAAGTCCACCCGACTGTATTACAAACGTTACAAGTGTACTTTGCATCTATTTAGGCAAGAAACTAGTGCTGTTATTCCCATAACCTCTACCACGATTTCTACCATTTCTAGAGTTACCAATATTTGAAACTTGGATTGGATTAGCCTGTCTCCTTTGAATCATATTTTCCAAGAAAAGACCTTGCATTTTAAAATCTATCAAAGAAGTGAATTTTCTTGACATCATAGGCATGTGAAAAGTCGAATTCAGTGTTTCCAAAATAGCCTCAATTTGATCAAAATCACTGATTCTAGCACCTGTGTTTTGTAAAATATATGTGCATTTATTAAAATGCCTAATGAAACTTTCATTTTCTTGCATTCTCATAGTTCTAACCTTAGCAATTAGGTTATACCCATGTGACTGTACTTCAAACTTAGCCAAAAACAAGGTTTTAAAATTCTCCCAACTAGAAAAAGGTTCATTTGCCAAAAACCAGTCAACAGCATCCCCTGTTAACCATGATGGAACAGTTTGGTGGATAAATAATTTCTCGTCAACCTTCCTAACCTTCAAAATTCTTTCCAACTTCATAATAAAAGCTGAGGGGAAAATTTTGTCATTCAACCCATTAAATTCTCCAATTTTCAAAGCTTCCATTTTAGGCAAAGGTATTGACATTTCAACAGCTCTTTGGCAATTATTCTGTGATGCACAGCTAACAACATTTGAACTACTATCAACTAGATTACAGCTAGGTGTCATAACAGGTGAACTGAAAACATTAGTTGTTGAAGTTAATGGTGGCTTAAGCACAGCACCTGAAGCTGGCCAACTAACAGGATTTGTGCCTCCCCATAAAAAATTAACTACTGAATCCAGTTTAGCACTCAAATCCAAGATGGCAGTGTCAGTAGAATCACTAGCTGTAAGAGGTTGGCTAAAATAATTTGGCACACAAGTAGGAATTTGAGTTGACACTTGGCTTGGTCCAGGCAAGGGTGCAGAATAATTTAGCATTGAAGAAACAGTTACTGAAGGCTTGCCAAGCATTTGGAATACAGGGTCATTTGGTAAAATAGAACATGCTTGAACCTGTCCAGAGGGGTCAGTCCATGTTAGGGTTACTGGAATTAGTTGCTGCTGCTGCAAATTAGCAGTAGTTGTTACTGAAGCTACACAAGCAGGAGAAAAAGGAGGTGGAAAAGGCAAATTCGCATTGGAAGGCACGCCTGGTACAAATGGAACACCTCCTGTAACACTAGCATTACTTGCAACTGGTGAAAATAATTGTCCAACATTTGGTAAAGTCAATGTAGGGCTTGACACACTAACATTTAGGCTTGCTGATGTAGAACCTAGACTCAAATTAGGTGACACTTGAACATTAGGGCTAGCTGGAGGAAACTGAGCTGCTAATCTTGATGGGGTAACCCAATGGTGATTGCCCAACTTCAGGAATAATAGGGGTAGTCATTCTAGCTGCTTATTCCCTTCTAGTTCTCTTTCCTATTTTATTAGGGTCCCAACTTAAACTCCAAGATTCAGGGTCTAAATCTGGCTTAGATCTAGTAGACCTTGGCATAAAATCTCACAATCTTAAAAGCTTTAGGCCTATAGGCTATGAAAAGTCACTTCAAGGCTAAAGTTTAGTAGCCTACACAAATCAAAAGTAGTCTCAGCAAAGGTAAGAGTCAAAAGGCACTAGCCTACATAGGCCCACACAATATCTTCCAGTAAAATAAAAAAAAGCACTGACTGATCCAAACCAATCTTCACTGCAATATAAAAAGTTATTGCTATCTCAACACAGTTCACAATACTCACAACTACTCAGGTTGTCTCTTGGTTACTCACTGAAAGCTGGGGTCTCAGGTGGAAATGGAACACCCAAGATGGCTGCCGGCATTCCAAAAAGGCTTCTTGGTGAAAATGGGTCCTTGTCCTAGGTGAAAAATGAACGGCCAATGCACCACTTGTGCAACCCCGCTATGCCCGGTACAAGGAAGAACGCCAGAAGGATGGTAAATTCAGGGTTTATTCCAGGGCCACGCGGTCTGTCCTTAGGAGATGTTGTCCAATGGTTCAAGGATGCTCTGATCAGGGCTACTAGCAGAGTGGCATACTTCAGGAAGAGTTCTTAGCTGGTTAGGGACTAGCTCCCAGAGTGAGGCTGCAAGGGGCTGCAAGGCCTTACCCTAGAGCTGCAGCCAGTACCTGCCACTGGTGGTGCAAGGTACTTCCTGTACTATATCCTGGTATCCCATGATCCACCTCTGCTAACAGCTATCCCTAGGGGCAGGCAAGGCCAGAGCCATCCAGACCACTGATCCCCAGGGACTGGACCATACATCAAAGTACATAGCATTACTGGAATACATCAATAAAGATACAGAGTGTAAAGAATAGATAATATGGTGCCATAGCATCAAGGTAAAGAGGCCCACTAAGGCTTAAAGAGTACGAGGAAGCTGTGGAAACCGTCGTTGCAGTAGTCTCCAACCGGGGGGATTGGTAGTTTCCGCTTAAAGCTGGAAAGGGAAAAATTCATTAATTCACGCACTTGAGAGCTGGAAAGAGGACCGGCGGCGTGCGGAACAGCCGACCCGACACTTGCGGGGCGTGTGAAGAAGTGGAGGATAAGTCCAGCGGCAAAAGGCAGAGTGCGGCAGTAGAAGCTGGTTTGGCAGCCGCATTCTGTGTCTTGATTTGTAGTTTAAGGCGGGCATAATGCTCCTTAGTCCAGGCCAATTCCTCGCCGAGAGTCCTGAGATCCTCAGACGGAGTAGGCTGGCTGCAGGGGATTGGAGACATGCATGGCCACTCACTCAATGCTGGGATTGGCAAGGACTGATCCGTTAAAAAAGGGTTCAAAAGTGAGGAACATTCCAACGAATCCTGATCCACAGTACGTTCCAAATCCTCGACTGCCCCAATACTAGGATCGCTGACTGGTACCGGAGATGCGGACCGAGTCGAGCTGATCGACGGGTCACGCAGATCGCCTTAGGCTCTTGGCATGGTAAACGGATCGCGGACTGCGGAGTAGGCTAGTAGAGAGAACGGATCGATGTCAAACTGTGACCGATAACGAAGTGGCGTAGAGAAGAAAAGACGAGCCAGACGCTCCGTTCGAGTTTATATATGAAGGAGGCTGCGCAGTAGGATGCGCAGTGGGTAGCAATGCGGTAGGATATCTTCGAATTAAATTCTCTAATCAAACAGCATTGGGAGAGAAGAGAATGCTTAAAATCAGGTAATGAATATTTTCAATTGGCAACTAGAAATCGTTATTTATTCACTGCGGAACTTCATGTGTTTGGCCCATGAAATGGCAGATATTGTGTGCTCTATACACTGACAAAGGGGAGAAAAGAATAATAAGTTCCGGCTATAACGAGATCACTTAAAACGAAATCCCTATTTTAAATGAGCGCACTAAAAATTCCAGTTACTGGCAATATACAAATCAGTTACTGTAATCCCGATGTAAGTAACTTTCATAAAATGAAATCCTGCCTAAAATGAAGTTATTTTGCATTCCCGACAGTACAACTCTATAGTAATTATAACGAATTTCTAATTTGTGCATCAGGTTCGAACCAAATTCACAGCCGAAAGTAACCGATAGCAGCAGATCAGCTCGTTTCTGCTTCCTTTTTCTGGCACTTCCCTGCTCCCCTACGTGGATTGAGCTTGCTTGAGCGCTCACGCACTTGGACTAACTCACTTTTGTAGAGGGAGGGAGGGCAAGGAAAGCATAAATGGTTATTCCATTCAGCGCATGCACGCTCTTCAAATTAACGTATGCGGCTCTTCCATTCATCGTGTGCGCACGTGTCAGCCGAAAAAAAATAATGTCGACAAAACGTGCAGCATTAACGCTCGAGTCCAAAGTGGCGACGAACTATCAACGGCAACGATGCCAGCCAAATTCAAATGCGATAGTTCGTCGAACTGGAGTGGAAAATGTAGAAAATCCGAGCTATATCCTTGAGGCCCGAAGAAGATAGCAGCCCAAGCTATCGAAAATTCGTAGGACAAAGCTGTTGTTTTGATTGTGAAAGTGTGCGGTAAAATTTTTTTCCGGAATTTTTCCGAGTTTTGTTGACAGTATGGCGTTTCACAGTACGAAAGTTAACGATGTTTTTAATGTTGATACTATATTGAATGAATACTTCCACGGAGATCTGAACGTGAGCGTACACTAACTTGGAAACTTAGGGATCACTTACACTAAAATTTGCCATGTTCAAATCTTGGTAGGGAGGTATGTTGTGCATTTGCGATGTGCTAAATATTAATGGTAGTTATTGTGTCTGCCACCGGATGGCGCCAGTTGTTAATACTTAACGCTAGCTCTAAGCTAGGCTTGTTCTCTTCTGCACTGGGTCCCAACGTGGCAGGATGGCCCAGAATAATGTACATATAATGTAAATAATAGTAACGTGACTAAATGGATTTATGAACTTTACACTTTCCGTCTTTCCATCATGCACTCGACACAACACTACCAATAATAAGATTTATACGAACATACCTTAACAACGGATTTACTCTTGGTATCTTCTTCTGGCATGAGACTTAAAAACGCTTGAGCCTTTTTTTGTGCCTGCGTAAGCAAATCTTCAATCTCCTTACAGATATCTGGCACCAACGGAGAGACTGGCATCCCTCTTTCGCACTTCCTCAGTAATAATTCCCATGCACTTACAACTTTAGCCAAGCGAGAAAGCACCGTCTCCGTCAATTCTCCATTTTCACTCTCTTTCACCTCCTGAAAATGTTAAAGAAACAGAACTTTAAAACACATTTACAATCCCAAAATCAGAACTGTCTGCGACACCAATTGTCAGCAAAAAAATTGTCTGCAGCAAATCCTTTTTTATCATAGGGTTCCCTGCATATTTATTGGTTTTTATTGAATAACTTGTTGTTAGAGCTTTATCCTATTGAAAGGTCTCGTCGAGATGATTAAAATGGTGTATTGGAATGTCAAAATCGATCAAAAATTGACAAAACGGCAGAAATTTGTCCACGGCAGCCCTCGATGTATAGATTCTGCTACGGAGTTTACAGCTAAGGGCTCAGCTAAATACCGATATTGGCATTAGGAAAAGCGAGTTTCTTGTCCTCACAGTGCTAAAGCAATTCACAAAATGGCTTTTTTTTTGGCTTTCAAGCTGCAATTTGGCTGCAATCTGCAGTACCAACATGCACTGGACAAAACTCACTTCTTTATTTCATGCAGTACTAGATCCATCCATGCAGCAACAAACAGGTGCTACATGGTCAAAATCAAGCTGATTCGCCCTGTTTGGGCTATCTGTGGATGGGAGCAAAGGCACCTTGCTGTTGGTACGTGCATGCCAAATCTACCGTATCCTGGTATCTACTATCTAGGATACCCAATAAAATCACCGTCATCCGACAAATCACGTAATTTGTTGCACATTTTCATCTAAAAACACGCTTTTCATCAGACAATTTTACATTCTGATCAGACAATTTTACATTCCAGATAACAGACACTTTGGTACATTTTGCATGTATGCATGCACAAAACCAGCCTGTTATGAACAAACTAAAAAGCAGAAACTGTTGCTGTTAGGGGCTCCATTCTATATATGTCAGGCACCCAATTCTGTAGAATGGAGCTCCAAACAAGCTCTAGTTTTTGTTTTTTAGCTCGCTGAAACCAGTCAGGTGCTTGTTAAGGTTGTACCGAACCGAACAAACCGAACCAGACCGGACCGAACACGGCCGAACAGAGGGGTTCGGTGTTCAGTGTTTAAAAAAAAAATACAGAATTTAGCATATTTCCGCTTCTAGCCAACGGATTTTGATGTTTGATTACACCTCTTTGAAGGTTTATTCGCCAGCTTTCTGATGGTTCAAACCATAAATTCCCAGCTCTAACCATTCATAAGTTATGAGGGAAAAAGTACAGACACAAGAGATTCTTCATGCTCCGACTTTGAACTTAGATTACACATCTGTTTTCACTTACAAGTCCATGTGAACATCACAGCATTTGTTGAGAAACTCGTAATTTGGTAATTAGGAATCTTTGTGAACTAAGTTGTGTTACATTTTAATTTGAAAGCTGATTGGTTTGGGACATTTTCGTTCGGTTCGGAAGTGTTTGGCTCGTTGAAGGTTTTGTTAGATTTGGTTCGGAACTGTTCGGTATGTTTAAAAAATGTGTGTTCAGTACAGCCTTATTGCTTGTTATTGGGTGCCTGACTTTCAGTACAATGGAGCCACAAACAAGCAGTAGTTTCTCTATTTTAGCTTGCTGAAACAACTCTGGTTTTGCGCTTGTTAAGGTGTTAGCTTGGCTAAGATTGCCTCTTCCCACAGTTTTTCCACGGAATTTTCCCCAGGATCAACTTTTCATACCACTTTCCAGGCTATGTAATTCAAGTCTCCGGGAGTCACGTCAGTAATTTTTTTTTCATCTGCGAAATGCAGATACATGCGTTTATAAGAACAAATGCTTTTCAAGGTCATTTTACAGTAAAAAAAATATATATTTTTATCATTATTATTCCTTGTTAGTTGTTACAAATCGCTGTAAATTACAATGCGAGTAGATACCAGGCTAATTTCCAGCCTGATATTGTCAACCTGTCAGAAGAATTCCATACTTTTCAAGGCCTGGAAGAGGGGTTTTGCAAAATAGGCTTTCTCTTGCTTTTCCAGCTACCGGTACTAACCCTGTCTCCTGCAAATATGGCCATGTTTTTAAAGTTACATAGTGGGTTAACCTGAAACCACAAAACTGCAAATAGCCTGGGCAGCCCATGCTCACAAGTGTAAACACTCCAGAAGATGAATGCGAGAAGAGAATTATGAACACCACAGAAGGCGTATATTATGAACCATGGGCTGTGAGTGTGAGGCCGTATATGTAGGAGAGACAAACCCTGCCATTCAGTTTCCCCTGCGAAAAGAATTGTGTGCGAGTCGGAGAAAAAAGTGGATAATGCCCCCACCGAATACAATAGGCCACGCTACGACTTGGCCTCCAACTAAGTGGTCCATGCGAAAGCTGCCGTTTTGGAAAACACACAAGCAGGAAATGAGCGTAGAAGACGCCTGATGAAGCTAGTGGCTGAGTATTTAACATCTTCAGCACATTCCGGCTAACGAAAATGTGCAAAGATCGTTTATATCTTGAACTTAAAATTTTGCGCTAATTGCGAACACTGGACAATGTGGACGTATGAACACAAATTGAACAAGTGACTCACCTCCTTTAATTTGGCTCTTTTTCGTACCGACGCTAATTCGCAATTGCTTGGGGGTCCATGACCGCGCTTCACAACCACGGGAGGCGTGTTTACAGGTGGTGCTGCAACACGAAGCTTGCCCACTGGTGGTGGCAGGAGAGCTGACTTTTGTGTAGCAAACATAGGACCACCTTTGGAAACTTGGCTTTTGTTTATGGAAGTAGGGTTAGCTGAACCAGAACCAAGGAGTCCGTCTAACAATGCATCGGTTGATACTGTAAATTGAAGTATAGTGCAGTTAGACCTAATTGTAAAACAACAATCTCAAAACAATAGCCCGCAAACAAAGTTTCCACACCAATAATGCTTGCTAACTCATTAAAGTGGTCTTTTATACCATGGACTAATGTTCCAAGGAGGTTTCACCATACAGCTCATTTTTAACAAACAACTTGTCTCTTCACAAAGAATAAATTTTAACCTCAAGTTGGCTTACAAATTAAGGTTCCATGATGTATATCAGGCGAAATATAGCATTGATATTTATCCTCTGATTTATATCCTGGTATTTGTTTTTATCGTTTCTAAATGATTCAAAGTTGAAAACTACAAAATGAGAACCGTGAAGAAATATTGCTCACTACGAAACTGCAACGCACAGCATGTCCATCTACTAGCCTATTCACAAACATAGATCTACAACAAATTAATAAAGCTGTACCGAGCAAGATTGTTCTCACCGAGCCGATGGCGAACTGATTGATTTCAAAATGACTTGCTTACTGAGCCGAGTAACATATTTTGCAACTAGTTCATTGGTTCATTGTTTTTTTTCCCCCAAGTGTTCGGGGGAAAACTTTTGAACAGTTCAAGGTATTAATTTGAAATTATCTCCACTGGAAAGCTGGTGAAAAAATGCTTTGAATGATATACTACTGGAATATCCAAACCAGCCAAATACAAGGCTCAACAAAGTTTAAAAGATGGGTCACAGGCATTGCTGCATACCAACTTTGATGGATAAAAAAAATAGGAAATATAGAAATTTTTTGTTGAAAGTAGGAGCTTTACAGGAAAAATAAAACGACAATTTTAACTTGATTAAAATTAGTTTTTACTATCCTAAAATACTTACGTCTAGTATGTGCTAAAATCGTTTTCGATTTGCTTTTCTACCCGATTTTTTAAACCCCTTAAAAGTTTAAAACACCTGCAACACTTGCAATGCAATGAGGTTAGCCTATCTGCCACTTGGTGCGCAACCCCCCTCCAACAAGCCAGCGCCAGCCCAACAATGACACTTAGTTTTCCGGAACCCACAACTCGACTTTTCCAGGGTTCGGCGAAGCGGGGAGGCTGGGCGGGTCCCACTAGAGGTAAGTATTTTAGGATAGTAAAAACCAATTTTAATCAAGTTAAAATTGTCGTTTCTTACTATCTGTAAAATACTAACTTCTAGTATGTGCTGCATTTGTCCAATAGGCCGGTGGGACAGCACGAACCCTGCTAACTCTCGTTGCATTGCACTCCACACCAACAATACAGTACACATCACACTTTAAACACTGCCAGCAAAGAACCTTTACCCATCTCAGCACCTGTCTCGGGCGAGGTCCTCAGCCATGGACTGCGATCCACCACTGGTATTGCCGCCGGGCAACAGTGATGACTACTGTCCATCTTTCCACTGTGTACCGTCCACTGTGTACAAGGTGCATATCCCCACAACTTCTTCACCAGGAAAAAGTTCATGTGGGCCAACCCCTCAACACTCCTCGTGTCGGGTTGGAATCTCTCCAGTATGCACTTTAACAGGAAACCTTTCACCAGTGCAACACCAACCACTGCCTCGTGACGTGTCACCTGAACTTCACTGCCTTTGCCCACCTTCTCTCTCCCTTTAAAGAAAATCCGAAAGGGCATGATGACACTGCAACACTCCTTGTGTTGTGTCATCTCCTTTCCACTGTGTACACAAACTTCACTCACTCCCCAACAACACTTCCAGCCGCCCCATGGGGATGCTCCAGACCACTCCCACTCGCCGCATCTGTATCATAAAGATAATGGGCGATGAAGGTGTTCTTGTTGGTCCAAGAGCAGGCAGCTACCACATCATTAAACGGAGTGCCAGACGCGAAGGCCCAAGACACAGCCAAAGCCCTCAATGCGTGGGCCCCTCATATTCGCATGGATGTCCAGATGGTCCAGTCCGTGCTCATACGCTTGCGTGATGATCTCACAAATCCATTTCCCTATCGTCGCCGGTGATGGTAAGGGAAGGACACCTCCAGAAGCTCGATCCCATTGCAAAAACTGCGGAGTGAGTGTAGATCCTGCTCGTCCCGAACGTCCAGACTGCTCCGTCAAATTAGTCCTAAGAAAAGGTGGAGAGCCCGGACCGAGCCTTGGGTCCACTCCGTACCCCCTGGATCAACCACTGGCTTCGATGCCTTAATCACCAAAGGCATGGGGGCCACATCTGGTATTTGATTCTTCGCAAGGAAGCCAGCTGGAAAACCCAACGACTCGGATGACCCGTCTCGAGCAAAACGGATGTTCTTGCCATCTCTCACCAGAGCAGCTAGCTCGCTCTGCCGAGCCGCCGAAGCCAGAGCCACCAAGAAAGAATCCTCTGTGACAGTAGAAGCAACGGAGCTTAGTAAAGAGGTCCATAAGGCGCCAACTCCTGATCGGCCAACACCAAGGGCAAGTTCCATTTGGGGAACAACAGTAAGGCCTCGGTCTTGCATCCACAAACGCCCAGACCATCCGCGAAACATGTTCACTGGCCATAAGCTTCTTATTGCCCAGGATCGACAAAACAGAGTTGATGGCCGACCTGTACCCCTTGATGGCAGTCGGGGACAGGCCCTTGGCGAAAGGTTCTTTCAAGTAGGACGACAAAGTGGCTTCGGTAGGGTCCGTTGTTCACATCCCTTCTTCTGGCGCCAGAAATGCCAACCCTTCCACCTGGCCTCACTGTTCTTCCTTGTCGACGAAGGGAGGCGACCCTACTTCGCTCTGGGCCTCGGTGGTAAAACCCTCTCCTTCCAAATTCTACACCACAGTCTCCACCCGTGAAGATGAAGCATAGCGGGACAAGGGTGGGTCAGGATGGAGTCCGAGACGGGTAGAGGAAGTGGGTCCTCCTTCGACAGTTCCACTAAGTCAGGAAACCATGACGCAGCTGGTCAGAGTGGTGCCACCAAAAAGCATTCTCCCGGTGACTTGCGAAGCCTGTTCCGAGATGCTTGTAGAAGCGAGAACGGGGGAAACAGAGCATCCGTGGCCCACATCATTGAGACCGAAAACGGCGAGACAAAGTGTGGAAGTTGGTAGTTGTAGCATGTCGCAAACAGGCCCACCCAGGGCTTTCCCCACGTCAATAACGAGCTCTGGCACAGGCTGGGATCGAACCTTCATTCTGTTCTGGGAGTTCTCTGACGTGACATCTCGTCTGCTAGATTATGGAGCTTTCCTGCTACATGATGTAGACGCAGGTTGAGGTGCAGGGCTTCGCACAGTCGAAACCGCGGGGAGGTCTCTTCCATCATCAACCAAGAACGAGTCCCTCCTCCTATCATGACATGAGCCACCGCCGTCGTGTTGTCCTTCACAGCCTATCACAGCCTTCCCACGCAAAACTCCTTCCCAGTCCTACACCGCCAAACGTTTTGCTTGCTTCTCCAGAACCTTGATGTGTAACTGGCACTCGTCATCTGACCACACTCCTGCCGTCATGAGACCCTCGAAGTGCGCCTCCCAGCCTGTGGATGACGCATCCATGAAGAGAATTCCAAACAGCGTAGGGTATTGAATCGGCACTCCCCGGCAGGTGTTGAGGGGGGTCGCCCCACCACTGAATAGTATCCACCTGCAAACTGTCCAGAGAAATCACGTCCCACCAGGATGACGAGGTTGACACTCCTGGTCCCTGAACCAATGCATCGGCCTGACCTTCCATTCCCTGAAAGGAACCAGATCAGCACAGGAATCGGCGACATCTATTACTGACGCCAGGTCCACTGACATAATCTCGGTGGCCAGCTGCAACCTTTTCATCCGATCCTGTTACTTCTCTACCTGTTCCTGCGACGGCCAAACCGTGAATTCGTCCGTATCGAACTGAGCGCAGAGTAACACAAACCGCCTGCACAGCACCAGCCTGGACTTTTCCAACTGGACACCTTGACCCAGAGCCTTGAAAACACCTGTCCAATGGCCACTTGAGTACTTCCTCCGACTGATGGCGGAGCAACCAATCGCCGATGTAGGCATGGGCTTCAATGTCCAGACGACATAGAAACCCCCCAACCCAGGCAAAGCACTGCCGTGAAGGCATTAGATCCGGTTGCAATTCCAAAGGGTAGGCCACAAAACTGGAACGAGTGACCTCCTACAAAAAGGCACAACAGATGCCGAATCCGCTGGTGCAACGGAACATACATGCATGTCTCCATCTGAAACGCTACTTCTCTAGATGTTGGTTCAGCTTACTGAGGCTGAACTCAGCGCTGGTTCACATACAAATAGCGATGAATGGCCTCGGTCTACAGCAGAGAGAGTGAACACGCCATCGGTGATGACCTCCCAGTTGTCCACATGGCGACGAAACCTTTCCCCCACCTGCTAGAGAAATGGAGAAAGGTGAGGGGGGAAAACATCCATACCTGCTCCTGGGGGAATGACCCCGAGAGGCACCCCTTCCACGTTGTGAGAATCCACGGAAACGTCCCATGCCTTGAAAAGGAGGTGACCCCTGGAACGTGCGTTGTGCTGCTGTGACGTGCAGAAGTCCGTGCAACGTGCGTTGTGGAAAACGCTTGCAGGCATGAACCTGAGAACGAGGGAGGACGTGTTCTCTGCTCAAGTCGCCAAATGCAAAATAACCCAAAAAATAGAAGTACGGAATGCATAGAGAAAACTGCTATGTTCCGAGAAGAAAACACTAGCGTCACCTAGATTGATAAAGTTTTTATCCAAATCTACGCTCAACCCCAAACTCAAAATGCCGTTCAGTGTTAGCAAATTTTCGGTCCCTTGGAAGGGGATCGACGTGCTGACGTTTCCAAACCTAGATGTTAAACAAAAACCAAAAACCACATGTTTGCACTGTTCCGTACCCGAAAACGAAGTGTCATTGTTGGGCTGGCACTGGCTTGTTGGAGGCAACGATTGTTGCGCACCAAGTGGTAGATAGGCTAACCTCATTGCTTTGCAAGTGTTGCAGGTGTTTTAAACTTTTAAGGGGTTTAAAAAATCGGGTAGAAAAGGAAATCGAAAACTATTTTAGCACATACTAGAGGTTAGTATTTTACAGATAGTAAGAAACAAAATTTATAGATTTATAAGAATTATCAGCCCGAATGCAATGGGTTATTACGGTCATTCAATATTTTTTGTTGTTCTATAATACAATAAGAAAAAAAAATATAAAAATAACACTTGAGTGCACATCCACGGTTGGTACATGCTTTAGTTGGTCGTGTTTGGCCACTCGACCAATTCACGTTTCGTTGTCATACAATGCTGCAGGGCCACGGAAGGGGAAGATTGGTGTTCTTCTTTTTGGATCCAAATAACTAGCGTAGCAAGGAAACATACCGCAGACAGGACAAATATTTCAATTCAGAATAGAAAAACGTAAGAAAACATGGGAGCACTTCACGATTTATACGAGCTTTATAGGAATCCTATAAAAAATAGGACTGGGAGCCACGGCATCCCCTAAAACACACCACACAAGTTATTTTTCTTTTAGAGTTTCTGACAAACTTTGCACACATTTCCATCGATTATGGTATTTTAGTACACCATTTCCAATCATCTAGACGAGCCCTTGTCATAGGCCGTAAAGGTGACTCAACAAATTAAATAAGCTTCGAGACAATACTTGGTGAAAACCAATTTACATGTGATCAACGTAAAAAAAAAACTTTACGTTGCTCAGCCTTAGTGAAGTTACTAAAAAACGAACAAGACAGTACAAATTTTGCCGAAGCCAAATCGTAAGGATCCCACGTCACATCAGGATTTGGTCGATCCTTACCTTCTGTGCTACGTCCACTCAAGTATATGCTATTTCCAGGGTTCGCACAAGACCACACACATAAAAATTCAAGGATTCAAGCACCTGAGTGATCCTTGTATTTTTGAAGTCGAATTAATTCAGAGAATTTCACCAAAAAATTTTAAATCGTACGGATTTATGTAAGCAGCCCTTACTAGTGGGAAAATTGGTGGTTTTTAAAGAAACCGAATAGGGGACTAACCGTTTTTTGTTAGTCGCTTACACTAAAACCAAAAGGTTGCAAAAAAAGGTACATTTCTTCTGACAACAGTAAAGTTTGCACACACAAAACAAAGAATACTTCCTCTGTATTCTTAACACCAATTCAAATATGCACAATCTCACCACAACAAGGAAATCAGTATTAAATTACATAAATTATCGACAGTTCATGTGGAGGTGATGTATTACGTCTCCCAACTTTATTTTTCAGGCGCCATCCGAGCTTTTTAGTGTTTTGGTTCACTGCTGTCTGGTCGTAGTTGTTGTCATTCAAAATGCGCGATGGTCGTAGCCTTCCATGACCTGTCTTCTACTTTGAAATTTTTTGGTGCTTCGGCTCACATCAGCCATTGTTGTTGTCATTAGAAACACGCGGAAGGCAATGGTCACTGTGCGTTTCGAATGACAACAACGACAACCAGACTGATATGAGCAACTACACCGAAAAACCACAAAATAGCTCCTGAAGAAGACAGTTGGGAGATATAAAACATTCACCGCCACACGAACTGCCAAAAATTTGCAGAATGTAAAACTAATTTCCTTGTTGTGAGATTGAGCGTATCTGAATTGGTGTTACGATTTTCAGAACTCTCACAGTACAATGTCTTTACATATTTCTAAAGTTCCTTTGTATACTGCTAATTTTCAATAGACAGTCAATCATCTATCTTTCAGGCACACTCGGAAAAATGACCGTCTGCGGCGTCTTGTTTCGCTGCCTCCATTGTTTGAAGGGTCGGCTTCTCCACTTCCTAGCTAGTCACTCACAGAAATCTTCTCTCAAAAGAAACTCAATACTGGGGTTCAGGGGCCTTGTGTATTTCTTCAGTGAGTACCACTCCGCACGTGACGTAGAATTACCAAAGGATCTCGCCCCCTTAAATGGTGATAATGGGTGGGAGAGCAGAGGGGGGAGGGGTACATGATGTAAGCAGTGCTGCTGTGTGCTCCCACCTAATTCGGTGTCCTGTTTGCAGGCAATGACTAGCGACGATATTAGTTTCTACTTCATTTCTTATGTTACCCATGTGCTGTGTAAGTCTCATTTTCACTCCTTTCGTCTCGCCCACAGCAGCACGGCTTACATCAAGTACCCTAAGATCGCCATTTACGGGGACTAGAATCCTTGGCGATTAAACATCACACGCGGAAAGGTATGCCACTGAAGAATACACAAGGCCCCTCAAACCCCAGTATTGAATTTCTTAACTTCTTATAAGAAGATTTCTGTGCGTGACTAGCTTAGACCCTTAGGCTGCTGCCGTTAGCCGCCACAGCTGAATATATTCCTTAAGCCGGATCCTAGCCGGAAAAATATTTGGCTAACCTTAAACTGGCCACTGCAAAAAAATACGGCTTAGGCCCAATCCAACAAGCTGCTGTTGCAATGCTGGATGGTTCGCTTCACATCACACACTCAAGACCAGTGGTTGTCTAAAGCATGGAAATCAATTATGAAAATACTTGAATTTTGTTGAGCTTGTTAATTGTTTGTAAAGCCAATCACGTTCCAAACAGAAGTTAGTTTGAATGCTTAACTGACAGTTGAGCTGTTTGTGGCAAGCAAATCTTTTATATTTCTTCTTTAGTTAAAAGAAACCAAAATGTGTTATAGAGGCATGTAGAATGTAGATCTACATTACAATGAAGCGAACCATTTATCAGTATCTTCAAGCTTTGTGCCAAAGGAGAAAAGTAACACTTCAACATTTTTCAGCAATAATGCTTTCTTTCATCATGTAATTCTCGTTAGGCAAGCACACAAAAATTAAACATACACGTAAGTATTCCTGAACTATTCTTGCTATTAAATAAAAAATGGAGCTTTTCAAAACCCTGTTGCACACTGCGCAATCTGTTCAACAAATTCTTGTGGGCGAGGATTTTTCAAAAAAACGGGGTTTTAGCCCTAAAAGTAGTTTTTACTTATCCTAAAATATTTACCTGTATTTTATTTATGCTTTCCAAGTTTGATTGTGCCTTTCGTCCCAACCTTTAATTTAAACGCACTCCAGGCCCTTGCAATGGCGCTCCCTGGGGCGCATGACCGCCGTTAGGCTGCGCCCCTTTCCCGCTACTCGTCAGTTTGTCTCACTAATCCCTAAGGACTGTTCGACGCGGGAGGCGGGAGGGTTCTTACAGATAAGTATTTTAGGATAAGTAAAAACTACTTTTAGGGTAAAACCCCGTTTTTACTACTATCCTAAAATACTTACCTGTATTTTATTTATGCTGACTTTGTCCTACCCCCTAAGAGGTGGCGCCGAACCCTAAGCATTGCAAGTCCCTCATACTAGATTAAACTTCATCAAAGCTCAACCTCAGTGTGCTGTATACGTAACCTGCTTCTCGATTCTGCCTCAATCCTCACCACTCGCCCGCTGCTACGACGGGTTGTCATCTGTGGTGCAAGCCGGCAGTCTCAAACACCTCTCATCCTACTGCTTGTTTTCACTACTGACCATTCTTCCACCCACGGTGCACCCAACAAATGCCAGCGATGCTGCCATCACTCGCCGCTCGCAAGTATCCAGGGCTTATCTGTCCAAGACACTGCCGAAAAGAGGCCCTTGAGACCGCCATGTAAACCTAACTCCACTGACGGGGAACATAACTTCCCCATCTAGCTAGGAAGAAAGCGCCTCTACTAAATAGGGGAAGGAGCCTCCTCAGGGTTCAAAATCGTTACCCTGGAGCCCCGGTGCTGAGATGCCACTCGTGACCAGTCACATGCCCACCGGAACACTCCCTATCTCGTGCTTACGCCGTCAATCCACTCCGTCGTGCTGCCGGAGTTCCTAATTGCATTGAGAGGTGAGGGCCCCGGTCCACACACCCTCACCAGTCTACCCTTAGGTTACACACACCCCGGGTGTCCCAAACAACCTCTTCACCTGAAGATCTCTTATGCATGCGGAACACAAACAAGCATTTGGGAGTGGCCAGTAAACCCCACCTGTAAAATTTGACAAATTTACACAACCCACTGTGATAAAATGACCCCTCTGTGTTAGCAATGGATTCTGAGGAGTGTCTACCTCGCCCCTATCCTGGGGGCAGGTAGGAGTCCAACACCACCTGAAGGTACCTGAGCCTACCTAATGGTCGGTTATACAGTAGTCCGCATCACAGACTTGACAAGTTGACACACCTCAGTAAAGGTTGCCGCGTCCAGCGCATCCCCAACATCAAATATGACGAAAAAGGCACGGTGGGGGCCTACGTTACAAGGAATGCCCGACTGCTCCCAAAAAGAACGCACTGGTTCGCTGGTTCAAAATGTATCGACAAAACTTGAAACTAAGTAGCGAGCGCAAGAATTCGTTTTATAAAGTTATTCCCCAAAAAGGAAAAAGGCCACTGGGCAGTACACTGCTCACCAACCGGGAACTCACACCGGTCTGCTAATAACCAATAATTTTTAAGTCATCTAAGTTAACGGTGTACCACTCCCTGCACGCAGCATTTCGCTTCGTGCATAAACATCCCCTTAGAGATAATATCTCGCTAGGAAATAGACTGCTCGCCAACACCGCAGTGAGCCGAGGTTTACATAAGAGCAACTAAAAACTAACACGAGTGGTAAGGTACAAGTGCCATGATCGGCGTCTCAGAATTCATCGCTTATGGATCTTCCAAGAACTTCACACAACAATACAAACGACAATCTCAGATAATTTCGTAAGGCCAACTTACCAACAGTCCAGGGCAGTAAACACTATCTCCTAAAACACAAGTACACAGGTGTTGTACCATGAACGCAGCTGAAGGAGGTAGCCACGAACACCGACCTTAACAGAAATCAGTTACCACAAACTTCACACTACTCACTGCCACCGTAGTGTCTGCCGGGAATCAGCTTATGTCAACTCACCCGACTGCAGTGTCATCCGCATGTGACCGCAAGTGTGAAGCCGGCGGCCCCAACGCGTGCTCCCTCGGCAAGGCTCTCGGGATCTCGGGATGTAATCGACTGAACCGACCAATACAATGGAGGTCAGTGGCCTTCGCGCCACATGACTCTCGGCTGACATTGCCCAGATTTATTAATTGACTGGAAAGGTAGCCGTGATATGACATCGACTTGCAAAACACAGCTTCTACTCCAAAGTGCCTGATCCAATTCAATGGGTAGATAGAGAGCAGCCGCCATCTCTCCATCCCTGTCACAATGTGATTCGAGAGTAGCCTACTATGCGTCAAATTGCCCTCGAGTCACTGTTACATTTCCAAAAATCAAAAACGCCTAATCATTAACCCCATCCTGCAAATCTGAGGCACAAACACGCAATGCTAACTTATGTCAGTTGCCAATCATAACTGTACCCCAGACATCCATCAGCCAACACACATGGTGTCAATGTACCATGCTGTAAACCCATGTACTGGCTGGCCATACTGCATTAAAGCCACCGAGAGGAATTTTACAATAAAATCATGCTATGACCAGGAGACTGTAATTTTAAATCTACGGCCAAAGTCTTTACGGCTTAAACTTCCTATAGTAAAGTGATAAAGCGAGTTTCCGGTTGATCACAACAAGTACAAGAACCTCCGTCGCCGGCCTGTCAACATTCACAATACAGGGAGACCACTCGGCCAATGGGTACACATACGAGGTTCGCCACATTTTAATCTAGAAAACTAATTAAAACAGAGTGGCGAGTGCCATAATAATTGTCTCTAAAGACAATTCAGGGTCCAGAATAAAGTGATTCAAATCGGCAATTTTTAAAACAATTATTCATCCCCAACCACTTACCTCTCCAAAATTTCAATCATCATGAGAAAGGGAATAGGAAAATATGTGGCGAGTGCAATAATCAGATCTTATTAAGACTTATACCGATAAGAATTCAATGACTAAAATGTGGCAATGTTACACAATACCTCAATCGCCAATCAAATTCTCCTTAAGGCGAGATTTATCCCACCTTACTACGAACCTAAAATCCTATCGATCCAATTGCCAAAATATACTTCTTGATGTAGGCTTATCCACCTTCGAAGAGCGGGGGACACCATCAACGTAATCGACGGTCAAGGCTACTTACCAAAACAACCTTAGCCCAAGTTACAGCGAACATCACGCTTTGGCTAAACGTCTATCGATTGCCTAAAATAATTGATAAGCTAATCGAAAATTCGGCTGCAATAAATCCAGTAAGGATGTCTATAGTCTATTGGTTGGCCTTCGGATAAGGCCAAATCGATTAAGGACGACTGACCTAAAGGAACCCAAGAAATCACGACCGTGCGGCTAACACCCACGTGTGCCAGCGGTCTGGGACCGTGACACTGATGTGCCCCAGTGGTCCGCGACCGATGCCTATGCCACCACGCCAAACGCTCGGTAAGCAATCGACTAAACCGGCCCGATTTATTTGTCCTTTGACTCGGCGAGAACAGCGATAATGTGACTGCGACTGGCACACAGGTAACCCGCAACTACAATCCACCTAGAACAAACTAACGGGCTAGTATGAGAGCTTCTCTCATTTCTCTATTCCTGTTGCATTGTGAATCAAGGGTACTGCGCATCAAGCCAACCCATGAAATCACTGCCACAGTTCCCCTGGTGTCAGACAAAACACCACAAAACAAATCGTAAAATCTCTACGATACTTGTTTGCAAACCAACTCTCGAAAACCAAACGTCAACTTTACTACTAATCCAGACACCATGATCACGCCACCTGGAGTGATATTTGTCGACCCCCCCCCCCCCCCCGTTGCTGAGAGAGGTGAGGGTCTGTCTGCACAAACCCTAGTGTCCTACATTTATCAATGTACAAAGTAAACAGTTTACTAATTAAATAAACCATAGCCGTGAGCCACCGACACCAGCATGTGGTAACTACAAGCAATAACATCACGGTCAATCGCACATGTGGGGAAGGGTGAGGGATGTTGCGCTACGCGCGGGGCGCCCCCCCCCCATGATGGATGGCCTGCGTCACCTTCAGCGCATCGTCCAGTCACACGCTCCTATGCACCAAAGAACCTGCAACACCCGAAAATTACCACGTTTCAGGTTAATACCGACCATAGCAGACATCCAGCACGACCCGGGACATTCGAAATGCACCAGAATGCACCGATGAAACCAAACAAATTAAGAAGTAAAATTAAAAAATTAAATAATAAAAAAGAAAAATTTTAATTTTAAAAACGAATAAATTCCCCGATATACTCCACGCCCCAGCTTTATACCGACGTATCAGGCAACTGGCACAACCAGCAACATTCAAAATTGTAGTTGTACCTATAATCAAGAAATTGTTCACTTCACTTTTTCTATAAATTCTTGTTTACGTTTTTTTACGCTTAGATTTCAAAGTTAAGGATATTTACCGTTCCAATATCTTTGCAAATTTTCGACAGTCAGATTTTCTGGAGTTGGAGGGGCTCAGAACGACTGTCTTTATCAGGCTACCACATCACCGCTTACTTCGTCATGAACGTTCGTCTGCTGCTATCGT
>JAHWFP010005179.1:0-14757 GCA_023313725.1 Lithobius niger | reverse complement strand
CCGTCCACCAAAATGAAATAGTAGCGAACACCTACCTTGACTGGGAGTCCATGAACAACAAAAGGACAAAGCCTTTAGCCAATCAGCAATGACGCATTCCGCATTACCAGGAATAGTTTGCACGGCCAATATTTACAAATGATATGCACCGAAATTGTAGTCAATTGTATCCTGGGAGCACCAGCCAGCCAGCCAGCCATCTGGCCTTTTCTTATGATGAATGGCATACTTTGATATCACAAAATATTCCATTAGGCTTACTGGAATTACTTTGAAACTCCATGGAAAAACCTTGAACACGGAAATAACACTTCACGCTCACTTTCAAAAACAGGATACTGTCCGTATTTTGCAAATTTTTGATCGTTTATCAACAATCTTCATCAGGCACGGTAAAAAAAAAATCGAGTTCTCTGGTTACATCCTCGTTATTTTCGTCTGCTTGCTTGAAAGAACGCTGAAGGCCCCCCGATACTTACAAGGTAAGTGTATGCAAGTGGCATGGTCACCAATATTTACAATGCTGGGTCCAATATTTACGCGAAATTGTAAATATTGGACCCAGCGTTGTAAATATTGGTGGCCATGCCGCTTGCGTGCACTTACCTTGTAAATATCGGTGGCTGTGGACGTTCCTTTCAAGCAAGCAGACGAAAATAACGAGGAGGTAACCAGAGAACTATTTTTTCTTGACCGTGCCTGGCGAAAATTGTGATAAACAATCGAAAATTTGCAAGATACGCACAGTATCCTGCCTTTGGAAGTGAGCGTGACGAGTAATTTTCGTGTTCAAAATACTTTGATATACAATGTCTGCGGTTGACCAACAAAAAAATCACACTCAAAATTAGTTAACGCTTAAACCTAACGTGGAAGATATCCGATAAATAATCCATCCCCCCTCCCCCTCTATTTGGAAATTCGTCACTAGTTAACATTTAGGTCTGCATAGCTATTCATTTGTACAGGGTGGTCCATAAAAGTCGCAACAGCAAAATTCTTCCAAGTCCAAACTTTTTCGTTGGCACCCTCCAGAATCGAAAAGGGTCAGATGATGTCTATTAGAACGGGTAGTTTTGAAAGTACCTTTATGGTTCTGGAGGGTGCTAACAAAAAAGTTTGGACTTGACAAAATTTTGTAGTAGCGTTTTTTATGGACCACCATGTATTAGTTCTGTAATGCTTCATAAGATTTGAGTTTTCGTGTGGGTCGAGTCAGGCTTTAACGCAATTCAGAACGCTACTTAATTCGGAACTTTTCGAGTTTAATACTGAAAGAGACACAAGATCGCAGTCAACTCGCAAGAATTGCCAAAAATAAAAGCTTATGGAGTAGCCTTTTAGACAACAACGTGAGTGAATAGACTGTTTGAACGAGTTATTGTCCCACAGTAATTCGTGAATATCCTTGGGGAAGATCAGTCGTTACTGGAGAGAACCATCGTCAGTTTAGTACGACACGCTTGTATTTGTTTAGTCGAGCTGACTTCTCGTCTGAGTGGAAGTAGGCTAGGTAGGATGTCTAAAAGCCAATCAGCGCCCAGTACATTAAAAAAAATAAAACCATTTAAAATTTCGTGTTTAGAACTGGCGTTTAGATTGCGTCCCTACAGACGCAATTTGTAAATTAAAATATTTGCCTTAAACATGTCAATATACTCGACAGACCTTAACGGGCAATTACATCCATTATGACATGCATGCTTTACTTTTGAATCTACCAAACACAATACGGAGACCGTCATTGTTTTTCTGGAACGCGCAGAAATTAATGCCGACAGTTGGTCACTTTTCGATTTCGACTCGCAGCCGATTGAGATAGCTCTATTGGCTGTGAGAGCTCAAGCGTCCGACGGCCTTAGCTGGCCACTACGACTGTCGGCCAGGTAAGGCCGTCACACGCTCGAGCTCTCACAGCCAATACAGCTATCTCACTCGGCTGCGAGTCAAAATCGAAGAGTGACATCAGTCGGCATTAATTTCTGCGCGTTCCAGCAAAACAATGGCATTCTCCATGTCGTGTTTTGGTGATGCAATAATTAAATTGTTGTATCGGACGTACGTAACGTATTCTTACCGAAATTCTTGTGTTTAGTTATTGTGTAAATGATCTAAAAGTAAAGCATGCATGTCAAAATGGATGTAATTGCCCTTTAACTCGCCCCAAACACTGCTTATGACGTCGAGTATATAAAGTATGGTTTTCCATGTAGGCCTACTTTTGAAACCACAATCGAGGGAAAGTGAAACTGAACTGAAAACCTTCCAACATGTGATCATTCTAAGTATATTAAACAATAGGTACGTGCGACTGTAAAGTATTACATTCATTTCCTGCAACGCAGGAATGGTTTATACAAACATATAGAATAGTTTAACACTTGCAGTTTAGCCTAAGATAGGCTACCACCTTTAGGCTGCAATCAACTGTGAACAATAACAATTACCATCAACTAATATGGATGTGCTTAAGCTGCGAGACTTTTCACCATCATCATCATCACCATCGCTCATGCGAAAATCGGAATAACCTCCGTCTGAGTCGCTGTACTGTTCATCGTCAAAGTCTGAGTTCTGTAGCCGCTTGTAGTCCGTGACCATGTATTTGGGAGGTTTAGATGTATGGCCAGAACTTGTACATGGGCGATTCTTTGGCTGATCCTCTATCTCTTCACAAGACATATCGAACACTTCCACCTTTTCCTCTGGATCTTCACGCAATTTTCCCCACGGTTTACGTGGGCGTCCACGTCCCATTTTACCGCTACCCTTAACGCTTTTCATTGCGGAATCGGAAGACGACGCTGCCGGGGTCTTGGAGTGCAGCTCGGGAGGGTCGATGATGCGGTACACGATTCTCGTGTTGGTGGCGGCATTGTACAAGATGTTCGTACTACCGTTAGGGGTGGACAGGCTGAGTTGTTGCTGCTGTTGCAAAACCTGCGCAATTTGCAGAAGCTGTTCTTGTGAGAGGTCTTGCGTCGAGTGGTAGGTATTACCTTGTTGTACGATTTGGATTACATTGCCACCCGAACCTATGGGGGCTTGAGGATTATTTGTACTCTCTGATCTCTGAGGTAAAGTCGAGAGTATTCGTACACAACCTGGTGTGGATTCAGTGGTGCTGGTGACCGAATCGTTCGTGTACCCGACTTCATTATCTTGCGTTTCTCCCTCAACTTCCACGACAAGATCTAAAGTTTCTTCAACCCCCTCTTCAGCATCTTGAACCTCCAATTCATCTTGAGGTTCACATTCGTTTTCCTCTTCAGAGGATGGTGGTGATTGGGGTTCAATTCCATGCATTACGGCGATAGTATTTTTCACATCGTCGTATTCTGCATTTGTTTGGTCCTTCAATTGTTCCGTAGCCTTCTGCAAGGCCTGCTGCAGGATATCGGCACTTCCTACTTCGGTTTCTACTCGGTCGTCCTTGGAAGGCCGTACTTTTTGGACTACGATCACTGTGCTGCCATCAGCCAAGCTACCCTCGGCTTTGAGGACTTGTTGTTGTGGAGGCTCAGTCGCCATATTGGATTTCAAACTGGGACCTAATCAGAAATTATTTCTTAAAATGAGCGCCCTTTTCGTGCATTTCCCTTACAAATGTCCACCCAAAATCGTAAATTATTAGCTTGCAAAAATCTATAATAAGGCGTCTCCAAATTCGTGGTGTCTAAAGCCCAATCACCTTTCGGTACTGCTAAAACGTCATTTCCTTCTCCACCAAAGCGCTAGCGGTGACGTACGTTTAGTGTCGGTTTCGGAATTTGCAGATCACAGATATATATTTAATAAGAGTTTTGAATGCAGGAGCCAGGGTAGACTGGCAGGAGCGGGGACCACATAAGATGGCTTCATAACTCCTGCAACTGTCTCAAATTGAAAGCCTGGAATATCCATTGGGCTTTTACTCAAATACGTCCATCAAAATAGAAACTTTTTTTTTCTATGGTGGCCTATAGAGCAGCGTCATGTGACGTCATTTTGACTACGAGACACCATTTGGAGGCTATAATAATAATAGTATAATAAAGTATAAATAAGAATCCAAGCACTGCGAAAATCCAAAAGGACAGAAAAAAAACCCGTGGAAACCACAAACTATCCCGTGGTATTGTATAGGGACAGGCGACGTTTAAAGACACTGAGGAAGGGCGCGCATCTGACATCATCAGGTAGAGCATTCCACGCTCTGACCACCCTGACACGAAAGCAAAACCTCCGAACATCCACCCGATATCGCCGAAGAAACAAAGTACGAGGTCCAGCAAACCTATTCACCTGAAGAGTCAGGAGCTTCCTCCAATCGATGCCAACGAGTCCGCTCAGGAGCTTGAAGACACAAATCAGATCGAGATTTTGCCTTCGATCAGCAAGGGTTTCCAACCCAAGCGAGCCCAGCCGATACTCGTATTCAGAATGCCGTAAATTCCAAAACATCCTCGTAAATCTCCTTTGCACCGCCTCAACATCCTAATGTCACCCTACAGATACGGGAACCAGACAGGAGAGCAATATTCCCACAGACGTCTGACTAAGGCTTTATAAACTGGCACAAACACATTCGGCGACCGTGTAGAAAGTGTCCGCCGTAAAAGCCCAAGGGCCCGGTTAGCCTTGGTCGCAACAGCAGCACACTGACTAGCCCGCTTTCCTTTCGCCGAGACAACACTCCCAAATCCTTTTCAGATTCAACCACATTTAGGGACACTCCACCAAGTTTGTAAGGAAAAGCCAGCTTTCCTGGCTGCCAGCCAATACGCAGGATGTGGCATTTCGCTATCTTCAGTGTCACCATAGCATCTTTGGTCCACGCCACCATCCTGTCCAAATCACACTGAAGCGCCTCACAGTCCTCAATGCTACAAATCTTACGGCCCATCTTGCCGTCATCAGCAAAAGCCCAAACACGGGAAGTGGAATCATCCCAGGCATATTGTCGGAGAACACAACAAACAGAAGGGGGCCAAGGACGCTTCCTTGAGGCACACCACTTGTGACGGTCTTCCACGAAGAAGCTTGGCCGTTCACCACGACGCTCTGGCTGCGATCCTTCAGCCACGCCGCGACCCAATCAACAAGTGCAGCATTCACTCCAAGATCACGTAGCCTTCTCACTAAGTGCAGATGGGGAACCTTATCAAAAGGCTTGGAGAAATCTTATTAAATACAGTCAACATGAGCACCACCATCAACAGCCTCCATCCAATCATCCTGGTGTAAGGGTGTGCTCAGCCACGGCACGCCACTCGAGCACCTCCTCACAGGGCGTAACTTGAAGCCTGCGCACTGAGGCTAGACAGCGCGGGCAGTTCAGATGAAGCCATGTCGGCACTTGGCAGCATGTAGCAACAGGTGCACGAAGGTTTGGTAAAGCGTAATGAATATGTGTAAAGAGTAAAAGGGCTAGAAAACCCCAAATGTGTGCTTTCTGTTAGACCATAGAACACATTCTCACAGTTATATGGCGCCCAACGTGGGGCTTAAACCACGACCCCGAGATTAAGAGTCTCGTGCTCACACTGTGCCAAAAGCATCGGTTTATCAATTTCATAGGCTGCCTCCCGAAGAACGCGAGGATGGATACCATCGGGCCCTGCAGCTTTACACACATCAACACTGAGCAGCATCTTCAACACATAGACCTCAGAAACAATATCACTTTCAAGCAACCTCTCCCTGTCCTGGCCTACATCAATCGAATACCGAAAATCACTCAGGAAGAAAGCTTCAAGGTCATCTTCTGGAGTAAACACGGAGCAATAATGTTCCTGAAGCACCTCAGCCGCTTCCGTGTCCTCCTTCGTACTACTGCCACTTGTAGTATCAAACTCCATAAAAGACTTAGTCTTATTCTTGACACGATTGACATAGCTCCAATATGCTCATGGGTTGTTCTTAAGCCTTCCAGCCAGGTCAGCTTCAAAACGACGTTTGGCTCTGCGCAGAGCTTTGCATGCCTTATGCCTAGCAAACCTAAATTTCTTGTAAGTTCCTCCTAATAGGGTAGCGCCTGTAAAGACCCCACGTACGTCCTTTCACCTCATTCCTTTGGAGCACTTCCCCCGACAGCCAAAGCGGCTTACGTTTACCAGCCAGAATATTTATCTTTGGGACACAGTTGTTGACAAACTCCAAAAGAGTCTCTTTAAAGCTGGACCAGTCGACCTCAACATTACCAGAAAATCTGGAAGACCAATCAAAATCAGCCAGCAGTCTTCTCAACTTATCAAAATCGCCTCTGGAGTAATCCATCCTCGTAGCACTGCAGGAAGAAGGTGGATTGCAATTCAAGAATTCACCTAAAAGAACATCATGATCGCTCTTACCAAGGGGTGGATCATGGGGAACCTCAATAATATCATAAGTATCCTTAGTTAGCACCAGGTCCAAGAGACTCGAATTATCGTTACCCCTAGCTCTCTTAGGCTCGATAATATGTTGGCACCACAGAAGGTCCTGAGTGACCTCTTAGAACAGAAAAGCAAGACTGTCAACCGGGGCTCCCACTCTTCCTTTAACCCAGTCAATCTCACGATAGTTGTAGTCCCCCATGATCAAAACTTTTTTCCAACCCCTATCAACTTCCTGAAGAGCACGAAGCAACAAACTGTGTTGCTCAACCAAAATAGTGGGCCTCCTACAAACCACACCGGTAATCAGATCCCCACTGGGTAAAGACAACTCGCACCACACTGCTTCAGAGAAGGTATTCTGAAGCACAACCTCACTGCAACAATTCCACCTTTAACATAAAGAGCCACTCCTCCTTTCCTCTCACCCTCCCTAATCCTTCCTAAAAATCTGGTAACCGGGAATGGCAACCTCCGCATCCAGAATATCGAGGTGCAGCCAAGCCTCACTCATCCCAAAGCTACAAGGTGCACTAAATTAAAATGTAATGGAAAACAACGGTACTTCTAGTCAAGACAGTGCTTTGAGAGTGGATTTCCATGTTTAAAAGAACGTTGTTTTCTCCAGCAACAAAAATCGCGCGTTATAGGCTTAAGAAATCCAGTCTAATAGCATTGGCTTCAGGAAGACGATCTTCCTTTCTCCCTCCAGTGCTCCTTGTAGATAACCCTGTTACTGGCTCCACCATAGAGTTATACAGAATAATACTACGTCGTGTCAGTATAGGGCAGTGGCACAACGTTGTATTATTGTATATGACTCTATGCTGAAGCCAGTAACTGGGATAGCTTCAAGGGTCACTGGAGGGGGAAAAGAAGGGCGACTTACTGAAGACAATGCTGTTAAGAGTGGATTTCTTAGGCCTATAATACGCGATTTCTTGGCAGTTGCTGTCATTTTTAAGCAAGTGAAATCTTTATTTTCCAATTACAACCGGACAGCATAATGGAGAAAACTAGCCTTCTATATTTCATAGGTTTTTTTAAGCCTATGAAATCCGCTCTCAAAGCACTGCCTTGACTAGAAGTGCCGTTGTTTAACCCTCCATTTTAATCTAGTGCCCCTTGCAGCTATCTCTCTTGTAGCCAATATGACATCACATGACGCTGCTCTATAGTAAAAGCCATACTGGCTATGAGGTAACATCCGGTGACCTAGCTGCAAGAGGCACTCGATTAAAAAAAGAGGTAAAAACGATGGCGTATTTTAGTGAAGCCCGTTATGCGAAAGTGGATTTCTTAGGCCTAAAAAAACGTTATTTGGCAATAAGAAAACAATACTGTGGCGTCTCTCATCAGCTCTGATAGCATTGGGTTCAGTACGACGCCACTTTATTTTTAAACCAGTGCCCCCTTGCAGCAAGCCCTGCAGCTTGCCCCCTCATTGGATACGTTCATAAACTCATCAACTCAGCGCTGAAGCCCCACTTACGAATGCTGTGAGGAAGTGGGGCGTCAGTACGGAGCTCTGTAGCGGACATACCAAAAATTAAAAAATTAGGTTTGTTATCTCGACATAACGAACTTTGTTATCTCGAGATAACAAGCTATATTTGTTATCTCGACATAACCAATTTGTTATCTCGACAGAACAAACTATATTTGTTATCTCGACATAACGAAATTCCGTTTCTGCGATCTTACGGGAAGTAGTAACGGAAGCAGAAACGGAAATTCGTTATCTCAACATAACGAATTTCCATTTCTGCGATCTAACGGGAAGTAGTAACAGAAGTAGTAACGGAAGCAGAAACGGAAATTCGTTATGTCGAGATAACGAATTGGTTATGTCGAGATAACAAATATAGTTTGCTATGTCGAGATAACAAACCTAATTTTTAATTCTTGGTATGTCCTTTACAAGGCTCCGTAAATTCCTAACTTTTTTCATTTTTAATTGAACAAACTGAAAATAGGGATCATTTTTGTGGATTCAAAGTTAAATTCTTAATCTGAAAAATTAGTCTGAAATTGGGTAACCCCTTTTCTAAATCTTAGGAAAACGTTTCCAGTTGTTATGAGTTGACATGAACGTACTTCCACCACCTAGGTCGGGAAAGGAATGTCGGCGTAAGGGTACAGAGTCAAGAAAGTCTCTAAAACGGTAAGCCTCCCACTGCCACGGCCAAGACTGTGGTTTTGCAAGAGTAGGATTTTACGTGAATGACGAAGTTTTCAGTTTGACAGACTTCTGCTCTGTGGTTGTAAAAAGTGAAATGGGGCCCACTTCTTTTGAAGGGGAGCTGAGTGCAATAAGCGGGTGTGAAAGGGGAAGGAATAGTGCAGTAATCTAGCCAGTTTGGTAGGGAAGATCGAGGTCTGAGGTGGCAGTGCTCCTGATCTTTCTTGGAAGACAATTCCCCCCCGCCCAACTCCCTACCCGTTAATTACGCCACTGCCAGTCAACAATAACATGACTTTCAAAATAATATTACAGCTAGACTACTACTAGCTAAATTTGCATCACTATCTCATATGCATAGGCGGCTTGATTTTGAAGTACCCATCTCCATTCAAGTAGCGAAAATTCAACGACAAAAAGCTCCTTCAGACAACTTCTATTAAAAAATCTTCATGTCCAGAGCATTGCTGTTGGAAATTAGGAATTGCCCCATCAAAGTATTGTAACAGTAGAAGTCTTGGAACGGGGACTGGACGGTTGGTGTAGGGCCATAGTGTCTTCTGTGTTGTAACTGTTAGTGTATTTGTAGTTTTTAGTGCTTCCATGATGTAACTGGTTGTAATTTTGTTGTGGTGGGCTGGTGGGCACTGGGCAGGTATGGCTATGGCTCCCTGAATAAAGCACTCACTCACTCACTGGGCGTCGTGTAAGCAGAGACTGTTAATGCATTGTTGCTTGCTTCCGAATGCCCCATCACTGTTTATGCAATGAAAACCCAACAAAAAATAACCCCTTCAAATAGCTTCTCTTAAAAATTTGATTGGTTTATTTATTTCCATGAGCCTCGGCCTTTTGCCTCGCGCTCATATACAGAAACTAAAATCAGAAAGCATATCCACAACACTATACAACATATCCAGGAAGCATATTCACAGCATTTAACAACATAACCAGAAAGCATATTCACAACACAATGCAAGTCAGACGCTACCCCTCACTTGTAACACCTCCAAAGAACAGAGTGGAACAAAGAGTAGGAGGAGTAGACAGCACAGGACTACACCCTGACGCCTGATTCTCTGACAAAAGCTGCCACTGCACTCAGCCTACCACGTGTCTCAGCGGACACGTCCCGGATGCATGAAGCCAGCTAAACGACGACGGAACCGGTGAAGCGCTATGCATTCAAGGAGAAAATGGCCTGGGGGTCTGTGGGAGCCCACAATTCACACATACTGCAGAAGCGGACCAGCCCATTTTATGACGATAGGCAGCAAGGAGAGAGTGACCGGTACGGAGGAACGAAAGAGCCCTCCCAGCTGAGAGCGGGAGGGCATCGAGGGGTGATCTCAAGGAACAGTTCGGTTGTTGCACGGGCAATGACATTCCAAGGAATAAGCAGATCACAAGCGGGATATTCAGTCGGTTAAAGCCCTTAACCTTGGGGCATTCGGAAACAATCGCCCACGGGCACCGCGCGCCCTCGTGCATTGTGTCCAAATAACCGGTGATTTTCGGGAATTAAAAGAACATTCCTCCCAGCGCCATTTTTCTTGATCTACCACGTCAAGTACGGCCCCAAAGATTTATTTACTTAACATTAGTCAATCCCTAGCTAAAAATCCGTTTTAAAGTGTGGCGTCTAGAGATTTTCTGTTGAATATTGGGGAATTTTATTTACTGTATCCAAAAGAAAATCAAGACACACATGATTCTGATTGATTGATCGTAGGCGTTGATTTTCTTTTGCAGTATCCGACACGTATATGATCCTTTGTGGCTTGACATTGACCTTGACCTTGACATTTCAACTGTGTGTGTATGTGTGTGTGTGTGTGTGCATCTACTAATTTTTCATCGTTTGGTAATAATTAAGAAATTAAAATTACATTTATTTATGCCAATATATCGCTGAAGAAAAATTACAAGATACTAACCTAAAAATTATAAAGTGAGATTTTAAAATACCAAAATCATCCCGGTTTAGCACCGACCCAATTAATGCATTCATGATGGTTCGTCTATTAAACGCAATGCCCACTGAGACAGTAGCTGCGCTCTTCGTTGCGAGGAATGCAACTACTATCTCAGTTGACCTTGGCGGTACTAATATGCGCGGAAGCGATCAGCGTGTGGCTGTTATAAGGCAGGCCGGATGTTCCTTTAACCTTTACTTAGCTTTTCCTATAGAGCAGTGACAATAACGTATTATTGTATATAATTCTATGCTGGAGCCAGTAATTGGGCTAGCTGCAAGGCACACCGGATAAATGTGCAGGGGAAAAAGAAGGTCTTACCAGGAACAAATGAACATGTTGCCTCGCCCCGGAGGGGCTCGTTTTATTGGCTCCTGGTCTTACTGAAGATCGGATTTCTTATGTGTAAATCGCACGATATTTTTTCGATTTGTTGGCAGGTACTTAAATTGTTAGCAAGTGGAATCTTTTCTTTCGAAGAAAACAACGTTTTTAGGCCTAAGATATCAGCTCTCAACGGCTCAAAGCACTGGCTTCACTGGAAGTGCCCTTGTTTTATCTCCATTTTAATTTAGTGCCTCTTGCAGATAGCAATCCGAATGCTAGCACAGTAGCCAATGGTGTTATTGTCGCTGAATTGAATTGAATTGTGTTTTTATTGGAGCCGCGACCCGTAGTCATGCGCCCACAGCAAACAATACAACAATCGAATACAACCAATACATCAAACATTGTCGCTGCTCTGGAGGTCAACACAGCTATAGATAGCTACAGCTATGTATAGTTGTATAGATTAGTGTAAGCTTTGGTGTGAGCACATAGCTGTGGGCCAATGCTTAATAAAGTACAATACAATACAGTACAGTCAACACGGAAAAAACGTTTCTTTATTGACGAACGTTCTCGTTGTATTGTGGTCAAGAGCGTACGAATGTAGTCATGGCTCTGGATTAAAGAATTGAATTGGGTAAAAGCCCAACGGATATTCCAGGCCTTCTATTTGAGACAGTTTCAGGAGTCATGGTACTTGAAGCAATCTAATATGGTTTCCTTTGCTGCTCAGCTGAATGCCGCGCTCAAAACTTTTTAATTATAGATCAGTGGTCTGCAAATTGCGAAACCGACACTAAAGGTACTCACTTGAAAGCGCTTTAGCGTTGGCTTTACCAACAAAGTTGCAAACGGATGGACAACAGACGGCGCGGGCCGCGTCTCTCACTCGCAATGCTAAACAAGGCGAGCGCCACGGTTGGCGTTCCCAAGAATCAAATTCGAGTAATTTCACTTCCCGCGTTGGTGAAGAAAGAAATGACGTAGTAGCAGGACTGCAAGGTGATTGGGCTTTAGACACCAGGAATTTGGAGACGCCTTAGATTTTTGCAAGCTAATAATTTACGATTTTGGATGGACATTTGTGAGGGAAATGCACGAAAAGGGGGCTCATTTTAAGAAATAATTTCTGTTTAGGTCCCAGTTTGCAATCCAATATGGCGACTGAGCCTCCACAACAACAAGTCCTCATGGTCGAGGGTAGCTTGGCTGATGGTAGCACAGTGCTCGTAGCCCAAGAAGGACTGCCATCCAAGGACGACCAAGTTGAAACCGAAGTAGTAAGTGCCGATATCCTGCAGCAGGCCTTGCAGGAGGCCACGGAACAGTTTGAGGACCAAACAAACGTAGAATACGACGATGTGGAAAATGCTGTTGCCGTAGTGCACGGGATTGAACCTCCACCCCCACCACCACCCCCCGAGGAGGAAAACGAACCTGAACCCCAAGATGAATCGGAGGTTCAGGATGCTGAAGAGGGGGTCGAAGAAACTTTAGATCTTGTCGAGGAAGGTGAGGGAGAAACGCAAGACAATGACGTCGAGTACACGAACGATTCGGTCACCAGCACCACTGAATCCACACCAGGTCGTGTGCGAATACTCTCGACTTTACCTCAGAGATCAGAGAGTACAAATAATCCTCAAGCCCCCATAGGTTCGAGTGCTAATCCAATACAAATCATACAACAAGGTAATACCTACCACTCGACGCAAGTCCTCTCGCAAGAACAGCTTCAGCAAATTGCGCAGGTTTTGCAACAGCAGCAGCAGCTCAGCCAATCGACCCCGAACGGCAGTACGAGCGTCTTGTACAATGCCGCCACCAACACGAGAATCGTGTACCGCATCATCTACCCATCTGAGCTGCACTCCAAGACCCCGGCGGCGTCACCCTCTGACTCCGGAACGAAAAGCGTTATGGGTAGCGGTTCGGTGGGACGGGGACGGGGCCGCCCGCGTAAACCCTGGGGGAAAAGATTTGAAGATCCAGAGGAAAAGGTGGAAGTGCCCGACATGTCCCGTGAAGAGAAAGAGGAGAAGAAAAAGCATCGCCCACGCACACGTTCTGGCCGTATATCGAAACCTCCCAAATACATGGTCAAGGACTACAAGCGGATACACCACCTGGACTTTGACGATGAACCGTACGACGACTCGGACGGAGGTTATTCCGATTATCGCATGAGTGGAGGTGATGATGATGAAAATTCTCGCAGCTCAAGTTCATCCATATTAGTTCATGGTAATTGCTATTGTTTAAAGCCGATTGCAGCCTAAAGGTGGTAGCCTAACTTAAGTTAAAGCTGCAAGTGTTAAGCTATTCAACGTGTTCGTATAAACCATTCCGGGGTTGTTGGAAAGGAATGTAATACTTTACAGTCGCATGTACCTGTAGTTTAATATACGTAAAACGTTCGCATGTTGAAGGTTTTCAGTTCATTTTCACTTTCACTCGATTGTGGTTTCAAAAGTTGACCAACATGGAAAACCGTACTCTCGACGTCATATGTAGAGTGATTGGGTTAGATAAGGTCCATAGAATCCTTGTATACTGACATGTTAAAGGCACAAATTTTAATTCACAAATTGAGTCTGTAGGGATGCAATCTAAACACCTATTCTAAGCGCTACATTTTAAACGCTTTTATGTTTTTAATGGGCTGAACGCTGATTGGCTTTTAGACACCCTACCTACTTCCAGTCAGACGAGACGCCAGCCCTACTGAACAATTAAAAAGTGACATATTAAATCGATGATGGCTCCCTCGTAATATATAGATTACTGATTTTTCCCCCAAGGACATTCAAAAGTTAATGGGGACAATAACTCACCCCAAGCATCCTTTCTGAGCTACCAAATCCCTTTCAAACTTGAAAAATTCCGAAGCTCAGACTCGGCTCAACCCCTCGAGCGAAAGCATTACATAACTAATAAATAAAATGGGTGCAAGTCGGGGGTGGTGGTGAGCAGAATTCTTACACCTTTTGAAACCATAAATATGCATACGTCAAAGTGAAAACCTTGAACATATGATTACGGTAGCCAACAAGTTTAAAAATTCGAATCCACGTTTCCTTTTTTTACGCTTAGATTTCAAAGTAAAGGATATTTACCGTTCCAATATCCTTGCAAATTTTCGACAGTCAGGTTTTTGTGGGAGAGACAAGAAAAGGTATACGTACGAGGGTCAAGCAGCACATGGCAGACACCATGAATGAAGTTGTAAATAATGGCATAGCAGTCCACCACACCGAATCGACCCCGGAGGCAGAAAGGGGTGCGATGTGCTACTGTCGCAGATAATCTGGCACAGTCGCAGACAAAACGTGCCGTTTTGACCAAATTTCTGCCGTTTCGTCAATTTTTGACCGATTTGGACATTCCAATACACCATTTTAATCATCTCGACGAAACCTTTCCATTGATCTAAGAGCCAGATCAATAGGATAAAGCACTGAAAAATTATTCATTAAAAACCAATAAATGTGTGGGTAACCATACGAAAAAATAGATTAGTTGCAGATAATTTTTCGCCGACAATTGGTGTCGCAGACAGTGGCAGAAAATTCTGCTTTGGGGGAATCACTGGGAAGGCACTGTGGCACTCGTCAAGTCCAACTGTAACAATGATGTGCATCTGAGAAGCCTTGAATCCCTGGCTATTCAACATCACAGCCGAGAGAAGGCTGTGCTTATGAATTCAAATACCGATGGAACGGATGATTTACTTCGGTTTTCGTTCATTATCACTTACTTCTTTTTTACGCAGTACCAAAAGTGTTCCAGTTACTCCAAACTAGCAAATTTTCGAATGCTTATACTGGCATTCTTCCTCAGGCTTGGGCAATGAGACGCACACGCACCAACTGTCCTACTTCCACACCGAACGCGATGATTCCAATTTTCTCCC
>JAHWFP010005178.1:0-22503 GCA_023313725.1 Lithobius niger | reverse complement strand
CACTTTTTTTTTTAATTCGAATATTCGTCCGACCCTTAATTGTAGGGTACACTTTTTTTTTTAATTCGAATATTCGTCTGACTCCTAATAATTGTAGGGCACGTTTTTTATTTTTACTTCGAATATTCGTCCGACCCCTAATTGTAGGGCAAACTTTTTTTTTTAATTTGACTTCCATCCGATTTTTGCCATATTTAAGTCGATCTTTGCCACATTTTTGACCAACATGGCGAAAACCAGTTTTTGCCTGGACGGTAAAAAACCATGGTAAAAACCGGTTTTAACCAATTGGTGGAAAAATCTTGCCAACCTTGTTTGTGAGGGGCAGCTTTACACACGAACTTTTTTGTGGAAGGCCGAGAAACAATCTCTTAACCTAATCCATCCCGCAAAAAAAAAAAAAACATGCTACGTATACGCAGACATTCATCCAAAATCACCCAAAATCATCCCAGAAGACAAAAAAAAAAAAACGATAGAATATGACGGCCGTTGAATCGAGGCAAATATAAAGAGAAAGAACTATCTGCACGCGAGTTGTCGGCAAACGAAGATCGACATTTTTTTTTTTTTTTGTCTGAGCCCCTGATGTTTAAGGCATTTACAATTTGTTCGAAATACCGGAAGAGGCCATTTCTGCACAAAAGCCCATTTTGTAAACGCTATTTGGGACAATAACTGAGGCAGCCGATTCTCCCCTGCGAGGGAAATAGAAGCACGATTTCCAGGAGGCATTGGAATTTTATTTTCATGTTGGAAATGTAAATTCAAATGCAAAACGACGCAGTCAAAAGTAAACGAGAAAGTGGAAGCACAGGAGTCAAGACGGAATGTGACTGTGCAGCAGCTAGTTCTCACACCCAAATCAACTCAAAAGAGACAAAGTAATACCAGAATTTTTAAAAAGTCAGGTTTTCTTTTTCAAAATTAATTATCATTAGCCACATCGCTCGCTTCGCTAGTTCCGTTGACGTCGTCTCGCTTCGCCCGAGGGGGTTTGCATGAAAAAACTATGGAATGGCGTAAAAAGCACGGTAATAGATTTTGTGAAGGCAAACCAAGCAGTGCTACACAAAAATGCAAACAACGTTTTGAAAATTATCAATTTTCGTCTTCAGGTTAGCAATAAAATTAAAGCATGGCAAAAGCCACTAAGTCAACCTATATTAAAAACACAAAACAGACATTTAAAACGGATAAACCACTAATTTCTCCCCTAAAAAGAGGCAGAAATGGCAGCCGAAAAGCAACGACCAACCTGCTCCGTTGGATGCCACGTCCAACGGAGCAGGTGGGTCGTTGCTTTTCGGCTGCAATTTCTGCCTCTTTTGAGGATAGAAATTGGTGGTTTTTATCCGTTTTAAATGTCTGTTTTATGCTTTTAATATAGGTTGACTTAGTGGCTTTTGCCATGCTTTAATTTTATTGCTAACCTGAAGACGAAAATTGATAATTTTCAAAACGTTGTTTGCATTTTTGTGTAGCACTGCTTGGTTTGCCTTCACATAATGAAAAAACTATGACGTCATGAACAAACATTATGAGGAGAAAAAAAACTTTGACGCTATTTTTGCAAGTTTTTTTTTTCCCGCGTATTTTAGGGTCATAACATAAAGTGACAGCGATGAAAATAAGCCTAACCGAAGCGAAATTTCAATATCTTTCATTTGGTCCTGCTCCCATCTTTGTAGGTGCCTTGGTTCAAGAGGAGTAGATGTACAAACACGCACGCACAACATACGTTTTTAACGATGTAGATTTTTTGACGTTGAGTAATGTCTATAGAGCTACACTAGAATTAAATTATTCGTTTTTTCGTGTAAGATTTTACGATTTTATGACCATAGTCCAATCCAAAATGTACCAAACGGCATATTTTAAACAATAACACTAAATGAAAATCAATTGCTTTTTTTCAGCCTGGCGGCGTTGACGATATGACTACATGAACGACCGCTAAGTTACGACCGTCCGACCAACCCCCCAAGCAGTCGTTCCCAGTAGTTTGTCGTCGATCGTAGATATCGCAAGATTTCATATTTTTCACAAGTGGACTGACGTCACCCGCCGACCGACCAATGGCTGACCAGCCGCTATGAACAGGATCGTCGAAGTGCAAAAGATGGTGGCAGAGACCACTTTGAAGCTTCGATTAATGTTCTTTGCTTTCACGAATATCTCTGCAACGAAATAAGAACAGAGAACAGCTAAAAAAAAAAATTGTGTACAATTTTTCTTTGTATAATACTTCCCTTTTTCGCCAATCCTCTCCCTCCCCTCTCCCCTTCTTTTAGCCCATCCTCTATCTTTCCTCTTCGTTTCCCTTCTTTCCTCCTACCCACTCACACGTTATCATTGTTCCCCTTTCGGGGGTCATCGTCGCCGTCTTCATGTCTGCTAGTCGAGGCAACAATGTCTAAGTTTCAACTTCTTTTCAAGGCAACAACGACCCAGATTCAAATTCAAGTCAAAGAATTGACACACTCGCACGTTTTCATTGTTCTCTTTTCGGGGGTTGTCGTCGTCTTCAGTTCTGATAGTCGAGGCAACAATGTGCCAACTTCTTTTCAAGGCAACAACGACCCAGTTTCAACTTCAAGTCAAAGAATTGAGCCATTCGCACGTTTTCATTGTTCCCATTTCGGGGGTCGTCGTTGTCTTCATTTCTGCTAGTCGAGACAACAATGTGCCAGTTGCAAGTGTGCAATGTGCTGAGTGGCATTGTTCCCTAAATACAATGGTTAAAACAATGTAAAACAATCAAAATGATCGTTCAAGGTCCCGTAACTCCGGTAAGGATCGACCGATTGAAAAAGTGGTTCCCTGTAAAGTTGAATTGGCCAGGGAAATTTCTGGCTCAGATCTTGTTTCAGATTTTAGGCAGGTGCAGTAGTTTTTTTTTTTTCTGAAACCGTGTCAGCCAAGAAGAATAAGAACAAGAACCAGCACAACAACAACAAGTGAACAGTTTTCAAATTTACGTGTGGCTTCCTACGTTTACTCTTGCACGGAATTGTATAAAAGTTGGTGTAAAGTTTGGAAAAGTTGCTATCTACTATCTGGCCCAAGTTTGATCGAAATATATTGAACAGAAACGGAGAAATTAATAGTTTTAGTTTTGCTATAGAGAGGACTTCAATCATCTATATAGCCGTGTATGGTAATAATTAAATATCAAGTACCACAATACACGTATGTATCCCAAACCTCGAGCTTTGCCTCTTTGGTGTAGGATATGATTGGCTATCAGCTCTCCTCATGTTAAACCGTTTGGTATAGTTCGTCCAATATTGATTTGACGAAACCTTTTAAGTCCATGGGAAGTAGTAAGCTGTTTGTTAACAAGGTTCATGTCTAAATCCTCCAGGGTGTTGTCACATTTCCCGTCCTTAAATTAGTTACCTTCCCTTGATGTAATTTTGAGGAAATTTGTTGATGAAGTTGAGGTGCTAGCATGCTCCTATGGTGGCGTTCCGTGCAGCTGGTTTAATGCTAAAAATATAAAGAAATCGTCGACAGCCCAGCTAAGTATCTGGTTACTCAACCTCGGTATGAAAAGAATACCGATAAAATTTAACGATACAGATTTTGAACGTATTGGGTGAAGATGCAGCAGCCTCTGGAAGTCTGGAAGCCTCTGGAACAAAGGAACGAGCAATTCGTAATCTTGTGCGTTCCTTCTTCTAAGTAGTAAGATTATTACTGCTCCTATGTTTGGCGTCAAGTCCACAGATCGTTAGGGATGAAAAATAAAGGTTGTGGTGGATATTGTAGTTTCAATGGTGTATGACCGATTCGCCGAATCCCCTTTCGTCGAATTTTAAATCAGGACTTAATTTTCCGGGAAACGGGAAAGATTTTCGACAAAACGGGCTTCAGCGAAACGGGTATACACCGTATCTATAGGGTCTCTTCTGTTTCTCTGGTGTATGACCGTTTTGCCGAATCCCATTTCGTCGAATCTCGTTTCGCCGAATTTTGTAAACAGTGTCTTAATTTTCGGCGAAATTCTTCGCTCGCACTCCCGCACTCGTTACAGCTAAACAGATAACATCAGAAACCGCAACTAGTCAGAAATTCTTCCCAATTAGGAGTGCACTTTTTACTTTTCCAATGTTAAGTTTTTAAAGAATATTTCGATTCGGCGTAACGGGATTCTACGAAATGGGAATTCTCATTTCGTCAAACTTTAATCAGGGCTTAATTTTCGGAGGAAGACAGGTTCCTACATGTTGGAACAAGACGCATGGTCCCTTTCTATATACACTCGCACGACAATGTTGTCATAAATGTTAAGGCCCCCCACGCATTAGGCAGCCAGGTCATACGGCCAATGGTCATTGCGACCAAAAAACACGGCGACGGGCCGCGCGGCCTCGTCAGTTTTCCATTGATAATTCTCGATCACGTGGTGAGAAATGAATACGGAGCAAGTATGGTCGCCCTGTGGTCGCCTGCACGCCGACCGGGATCCCAGTGGCCGCTGTGATTGACTGGCCGTTGCGGCCAAGTGCGCGGTGCCGCAGCGACCTGGTTGCCTAGTGCGCGGGGGTCTTAAATGATCCCAAACTTCCACCTTTCCGTTTATTTTCTGTGTAGGTCACAATTTGTTTACATTTTGTCAAACCTGTAAGTTGCAAAACCAATTTTTTTTTTACCAGTGGTAATGTTGCGAGGGTAATTTTTTTTTAAATCGATAAATGTACTCAACTCCGAGTTGCATTCCGAAGTGAAAAAAATACCCAGCGGAGGTGTTTTATCAGCTTGGGAATGTAACGAGGGGTTGAGAATATTCACATATACTTCAACTATACGCTCAAGTAGCATTTGAAACGAGAATATACCGTGTTCTACGTAGTTTGTTTCCCTAACGGTCCTTCACAAATTGCCGAAATTAGCCTAGCTCGCCGTGTCTGAAAGTTGACGATTGCTGCATGACGAACCTTAACACCAGTCTTCGCGTGTCAACCAAAGTAAATAGGTGTCAATATATTTCATGACAATTTGTTTTAAGATTTAAAATAGAATATGATCCGCTACGTTACTAAGTTTTACGACAATTTTATCAGGTTATTTTTTAAAAACTATTTACGTTTAATACCGCGTATAATATTTTACATACTGCAGTTGCTTCTACCACCACGCTTTGAATATTAGCGACGATTAGTCCTAGGCGCGCTTTTATGCAACGACGCGCCCTTGCATTCTCGCAGCTGGAATTAAATCGCGGTGGCGAAGGTGTTGTTGCCATGCTAACAACGCTACCTGGATTAGCTAAATCCGACATCGTTTGAGCAAATGCTTGCAATATTTAGGGTAAATAAGGATAAACCGAATTGTTATTCAACGACTTACGATATTCAACGGCATACGCGGGTACCAGGTTTTTCAGTCAAATTTTTTTTATTAATAGCTGCTCCCGGCGTAATATTAGGCGGTTTAGGAGGAAGCCATGCTTTCACACTGCCCTGTTGTCGCACTGTCGCAACCCGTGAAAGCGCACACCAAGCTTTATCACACTTGGCCTTGTATTAGTAAGTAAGTAAGAAGTTTATTACGACGGCTCGAAGTTCATGGTGAACTTGTGTGTGCCGTATAAGGCAGGTACAATATATGGCTCATGATAACAATAATATGGAGGTAAATATGGAACACATTATTTGTTGACAAGTACTATTTTGAACATAAATCCATAGTAGGAATCAGAAACAAAAATAAACACAATGTAACAGTTTAAGTACAAAACAAAACGAAAAAAAAATAATAATCACTAAATGCACATTCCACATTTATGTATGTATCTATGTAAATACAACTATATTAATAAAAAAATTTTTTTAAAATTAGACCGAGTGTTTATCTGGGCATTGCTTAATCGATTTCTTGATTAAGTAAGAAGTAGTCGAATAGTTTATTTTTAATCTCAGTTATCCCATCAATTTGGAGTAGTTCAATAGGGATTTCATTAAATATAGAAGGAATTTTATATTTGTTTGTTCGTTTGCCATATTGGTTCTTGGCAAAAGGCACTTCATATCGATATGTGGTTTTCCTGAAATAATTATTCTTTATTGCTGAGCTTAATTTGTGGTCACAGTTAAAATAGTTTTTCAGAATTACAACGAAATCTCTAAGTTGTTTAATTTTGAGTATTTTTGTTTTCCTGTATATTTGTTTAGATTTTAAATTACCATATTCGTTAAAAAGAATTTTTACGATTCGGTTTTGCAGTTTTTGCAGTCTATTTATGTGGCAGTTAGCAGCAAATCCATATATTTCAATACCATATCTAATCAAGCTTTCAACCCAAGAATAATAGATCATTTTTTTTGCTTTTAATGTTAAGGAGGTGTCTGATGTGATAGAGACTAGGCATAAGTATAATTTTGTGCAATTTTATCGATCTGCCTTTTGTAGGTCCATTGTGAGTCGATTTGGAATCCTAAATAAGTTGCTTCACTTACGTTTTTAATTTTAAAGCAGGTAGTATCACAGTTCCTTGTCGTACAGAATTTAAAGTGAAGGAAAATGTTTTTGACAGAAAACTTCGGAGTGTGCGGGGATTTGATAGTCATACAGACTGTTTTTTCTTCACTGATGAAGACTTCATTTGTTATGAACCAGGGGTTTATTAAGTCAAAATCATGTTGCAACATGGACAAAAGTTTATCATATTAATGATTACAAGCAAGGAGGAAAATATCATCCGCGAAAAGAAAAATGTCACAATTTGTAACAATTCTCTCAATATCATTTACGTATATAAGGAAAAGTAAAGGACCCAGGACTGAACCTTGGGGGACCCCCATGTTTAACATTTAGAAAGTCACTGTTTTCCTGGTTTATTCTGGTGCATACCTTGCGATCGCCCATGTAGCTTTTCAGAATATGGAGTATCTTTCCACGTAGCCCAATGCGGTCACATTTACTAAACAGAATATCGTGGTCGATCGTATCGAAGTCTTTCTGTAGGTCAATTAAAATACCACCAGCCAGTTTTCCGTCATTTAATGCCTGAGAAACTATCTCGTTTATGGCTTTAAGTGGGTCACTTGTTCTCATTTTACTTCTGAATCCAAATTGCCTAACGGACAACGACGAGTTTTTATTAAGGAATTTAGTAATTTTGTCTGCAAAGACCTTTTCAATTATCTTGTTAATTGTTGGTAGCAGTGAGATTGAACGGTAATTGTTCATATCAGATTTGGAACCTTTTTTGAAGATGGGTCTCAGCATCTGGCATTTTAAACGTTGAGGCCATGTTTCCGTGTCAATAATTTTGTTTATGAGTTTAGAAATCAAAATTGCAGAGTTGAATTTGCTATTTAAGAAGTGTTTCAATTTGAAGCCATCAATGCCACATGAGTTTTTATTTTTCATATTTGTTAGAATAGAACAAACATCGTCAATAGTCGTGTGAAATATTCCCATTGTATTAGTATTACATTTATTCGTTATAATCTTTTCCTGAAGTTTCCTTAATTTGTGTATGTAGCTATTATTTAATTGTGCGTTATTTTGCTTCAGGATGGCAAAGCGATTTTGGAAGGTTTTTTTCAGTTTTGGGACCTGGTTTGCAAAATTGACGTTAAAATCATTTCTTACTTTTTTTCTTTCAACTTTGTGAAAGGCTTTATTTAAAGACTCGTCAATATTTATTTTTCGACGGCCTAGAATTTTGTTCACATTTTCCCGCATTTTTTTAGAGTCAGAACGACCCTCATCAAATAGCTTCTGAAAATGACTTTGCTTGGCTTCGTTTATTATTTATTAACTTCAGTTTTCAGTTTCCTATATTCGTATATTAAACCCAAATTGTTTGCTTTATTTGCGACAATTGATTTCCACAGATTGTTTTTTTCGTTTATTTTATTTATAATATTTGAGCGTATCCAGCCAGGGTTTTCTAGCTTTGTTATTTATTTCTTTTTTATGATTACTTAGAAATCTATTTTGACTATAAAAATTATTTATAATTTTGTCCACTTCGTCATAGGCTATATTCACATCATCAATTTCGTCCAGAAAACGCCAATCTTGTTCATTCATTAGTTTAATAATTTTAGTATCATCAAAAGAATAAGTTTCATTCTTCTCATTTTCCCCATCAGTGTGTTTGTTAACGACGTTTTCAATACTAAGTAGCGTAGGATAATGATCAGATATTTTTTTTCCCAGACAAAGCCTGTAGAAGCACGAGAGTTTGATCTAACGGAGATATGATCGATACATGATTCCACCAACTTATTTTTTATAATATCTTGTCTAGTGGGTATGTTGATTTTTTGAATAAGGCCGAAAGAAGCAAGCAGATTTTCGTAATTTTCGGTGGCGCTTTTGTCGTGTTTAAGCTTAGCTGATCTCAAAATATCAATGTTTATATCACCCAATAAGACCAAATTCTCAATTTTCTTTTCTTCTTTTTTAAGTACTTGTTTTAGTTCATCAGTAAAGAGTTTTTTACTGGTATTTGGTTGTCTGTAAATAGCAAGTATAAGAATTTCAGAGTTCGATAATTTTAGTAAAATTCTCAGCCCATCATTCGTATCACATTTAAAATCAGATATTTCGTCCTCTAAATCTTTTCTAATGAAGGCTGCAAGACCTCCACCTCTAGTGGTGTCCTCTCTTGTAACAAAAGTGCTATCATAGTTATTCAAAAAGTATAATTTAGTTTCATTGCTTTTTATACTGATTTCGGTGATGATGATTACATCCCATAAAATTTTGCTAGACTCGATCACTGAAGTAAATTCGCACCAGTTTTTCCGTAAGCTTCTGATATTTAGATGAAGTATTTTACGGTTTTGACTACGTGAAAGTTCATTTATATTCAGTAGGCTATCATTAGATTTAATAATGTCAGTGCAAGAGGTACCATTTCTAAAGGGTTTCTAGTTTCAAAAGGGGATTGGTAGTTGAGATAAATTTGAGTGTCCATTTAAGAAGGAAATGGTTTATCAGTAAGTCAAAATCGCAAGCCTGTCATTTAGGGATGACGAGATTGCTGTCCCCCTCCTGACCCTCCTTGCCGGGAGGCAGGATTTGTCACAGCAGCCGCCTGACCTCGACCTGTAGGAGGCGTGGCAGTTCGGCTATCAGAGGACAAATTAAAAATATCGCTTTCAGAATGGATACAAATAGCTCTCGAGTTTTCATTGAATCTGACATAGACATTGTCTCGGGTGAACCACACGAATTTGTAGCCAAGCTGTTGGCGCATTGATTTCGCCAATCCCATCAATTTCCTGTTCTTTGGAGTAGACTGGCGTGGTATTAGAAAAAGAACGATTCACTACATTTACAGTAAAAGTGTTCGTCTCACGTCGTTTCTTGACTAATCTTTCTTTTAGTCTTCTCTTTACCAGGCGTACAATGATTGGTTGAGGCCCATCTTTACTGGAGTTAATTCGGTGACTTGCTTCGATGTCACCCGGATTTACAGTGACCTGCAGAGCGGATCCCACGGCACGTAAAATGTCATCGGTTGATTCATTTTCGGTCTGTGGAATGCCGTGTATTTCAAGGTTGTTCCTGCGTCCGTATTGGTCCAAGTTATTTAAATCTTGGGCCAGTTGGTTCACTTGCGTGTTCAACTGTTTGTTTTCCGCCATGAGATGGCAGTTTTTTTGGCGTAATAGTCGCACTTCCTCTACCAAATCTTTGATCTGTTTGCTATGGTCATCAGCTTGATCCGAAAAAAAATTTAAAGCACTTTCAAATCTATCATAATTCTCTTTTATGAGGTCAAAATCTTTCACGTTAGGGTTAATAACAGCAGCACTAAATTGCGGCTTGGAACGATTTTCATGAGTTGTTGTTACAGGAGCTCTTGTACTGCTGTCATCGTGCACAAGTTCGAGGTTGTTAGTTTTATGGGGATTTTTACAGCTGCTGCATTTCCATTCGTTTTTGGCTTTTTTGTTCATTTTGTCAAAATTCGTTGATGTCATGTCTAAGCAATAAGCATGAACTTTAGCTTTGTATCGTTGGCATGATAGCTACCTACTTGTTGCTTCCTCTTCACATAACATACATTTAGGCGGCGCCATGGTGAGCTGGGCATTGCTACAGTAATCTTCGCCGAGTTTCTTTAAGTGTTTCCCGCACCGACACTGGCCACTCGGGGGTTGAGGAGAGCTTCTGTCGAACGTCCGACCCCTTCAACTGACAACTGAGTCTGAGTTTGGTGTTCTCGGTAGACGTCACCTCCAGCCACGCACTCACCCTCGCGTTGCTCGCCACACGCCCGCGTGACGACTTCGACGATGCTGAATAGCTTTGGAGCCGAAGTGCTTTTAACAAATTACACATTTCGACAGGTAAGCCTTTGAAGCTTCCTCGTAGGCTGCCTTGGTGGTGTTGTTTGATATCGACGCGACATGTCGCCACGTGTTTTCTTGTGTTTCGTTGTGATTCGCTGTCACAATGTTTGCCTCTGGTTCGGCACAAGCAAAATAACCCCTCGCCTATAGCTCGATGCAAGCGAAATACAGATGTAATGCAACGACGGTTTCCATGGCTTCCCGTATTTTCTTCTATACCTTAAGCTAGGGCCTTAGTGGACCTTCTTACCTTGATGCTATGGCTCCATATTATGTACTATCAAGAATTTATAGGGTTGGGGAGGAGAATTTGCAACTCTAAAAAGTCACTATTGAAACCTCCTAGATCCATTCCTATTAGTTCCATCAGAGTTTTCAGAGGGCGCCACGTGTTCCATCTGGTAATTTTTGCTCATTTTTCAGCCCAAATCTAAATAAACTAAATTACAACTAAGCTAAACTAAATAATAATTAAATACAAGCTAGTTTCATTTAGTTCAGTTTCATTTTAGGCTGAAAACTGAGAAGAAATTCCCACATAAATCTCGTGGCGCCCTCTATAAACTCAGACGGCCCTAATTGGAATGGATCTAGGAAGTTTCAGTATGGGGTCTCAGTCACAAATTCTCCTCCCCAACCCTATAAATTCATGGTACTATATATATATATATATCTTACTGTTAATAATATATTCCAGTGATAATATGTACTTTGATGTATGGTCCAGTCCCTGGAGATCAGCGGTCAAGATAGCTCTGGCATTACCTGCCACTAGGGGTGGCTGTTAGCAGAAGAGGCTCATGGGATAGCACGATATGCTACAGAAAATACCTTACACCACCTGTGGTGGCTTCTAGCTCCAGCTCTGGGTATAAAAGGCCATGCAGCCAACTCTTCCTGAAGTATGCCACTCTACTACAGCCCATACTAGAGCATCTTTGAACCAATAACCAACATCTCTAAAGGACAGACCGCGTGGCCCTGGAAATAAACCCTGAGTTCAACCATCCTTCTGGCTTACTTTCTGTAACAGGGCTTATGGTGGGGATATCCAGTCGAGGTTTAAACTTAATCCTTGGGTTAAGCTCGGTAATAAGGAAAAATGGTGATATCCATCACGAAATAAGTTGAGGGCTAAGCACAATTTAATACTGAGTAGTTAGCCCCGAGATGCAAAAAGTGGCGATATCCATCCAAGATTAGCGTTATTCCTACGCATTAACAACATTTTAACATAAGTATATCGAGGGCTAATTTAGCCTAAAGGTCAAGGTCTAACGGTGGGGATATCCAGTTGAGGGCTAAACTAGCCCCGGACTAGCTTAACCCTGGATCTAACTAAACCTCGACCTGGGAGTTAGTAGACTGGATAAAAAAGTTGGTGGTATCCATGTTGGACTAAGTTGGGGTTTTGCTAGCTCTTTGTTAGTCCTCGAACTTCAGGCTAAATATTGCTTCGCCCTCAAGTTATTTCGTGATGGATTTCACCATTTTTCCTTATTACCGAGTTTAGCCAAAAGGTTAACGTTAACCCTCAACTGGATAACCCCACCGTAAAAGTAAATATTTAACAAAACCTCAACTTAGTCCAACATGGATATCACCAACGTTTTTCTCCAGTCCACTAACTCCCAGGTCGAGGGTTAGTTATAGCCAGGGTTAAGCTCCTCCGGGGCTAGTTTAGACCTCAACTGGATATCCCCACCGTTAGTGGGGTTGCAGTAGCCTAAGCATATCAGAGAAAAAGTCATAAAAACAAACGTAAAATATGTTTTTCTTTCAAAAAATGATAGATAAGCAAAAACAAAAAAATTTACAAATAAACGAAGCACGAACAGCATAAAGACTGGAATTGTGAAAATTCAAGACACACGTAAATTTAGAAAATAAGAACTACTGCCTTGACTGGAATTAAACCCTGAACTTTCCACATACTATTGCCAGACGTTCTGCCAACTATATGGTACCAGAGCGGACTCTGGCTACAGGCTCCAGCCAAGTTTAGAAGATGGTCAACCTTTCTGATTGGTGACATATGGTGACATTTGGTTACCTCTGACAAAATTTTTAACGGTGCTCTTGGCTATAGCTCTGTAGCCTGGACCTGCTCAGGTACCACAGTTGGTAGAGCAGGTCCACGCATTAGCAATTCTTCTTTACTAGCTGTACCCCCGGTTCCCACGTACCTAAGTGAAATACTTTACTGGGTAGCACGAAATGAAAATAACTTTGAGGCCCCCAATCTGTCTCCCCCCCCCCTGCCCCCTCTCCCCACATTCTCCCGGTGCGTGGCCAGATTTCCCCCATGCGCCTACTCCCTGGTAGCCCTTTCTCCTCTCCACTGACTCCCCCCCCCCCCGAATTCCCCCATTGTGTGGTGTGAATATCCCCACCCCCGTCGCCGCTCCCCCTCCCTTTGAAGCCCTGTTGTTTGGTTTTCTTAGGGAAGTAAATGTCTTTTTGCAATGGAGGACGCTGCTGTTATGTTGCTGAATTGACTGTTTGTCCGTTCTGACACTAAGTGCGATAAACCCAACAACGATCGTGCAGACATTGATTGTTTTTCAACCATTTTCGAAAGCCCTTCCTGATTGTTACAGGGCACAAATATTGTAACGCACACACAAACGTTTGTTACTGATTGTTATACACACAAACACACCTGATGATTTTGCTCAGTGCCACCCAAGCTTTTCACCCATAAGCTTTAACATTCATGCCGTATGTTAACAGGATCTTTCCTTATTTTTTAATTATTATTTTTTTACATTTCCTTTTTTTTTCTCAACAAATATTTTACTCTTCGTGCATTTAGTCAAAATTTTTGTAACGTATCGTATTACCAGTAAACAGAAGAGCTCACTTGGAATACCACAAGTTCAGTTTGTTAAAATTAATGAAAAAAAAAAACCAAAAGCTGCCCGAGTATCCAATTCCAACGTTCTATTTCTGGCTCCTCGACACACATTCCTTTAACCAAATTGGCAAATTGATCGCCAAAACTGCTATTATTAAATGAACATATTTTGTTTCCCTGAAATCCGATATAGGTCAACCAGGAAGCTTAATGAGAGTTCCACGGAGGGCACTGAACCGGATACGACAGGGATGCGCAAAGCTTTCGCGGCACGTGGACATAACAGTTTGCGCCGATGGAACCAATGCGATTATCCGTTTATATAGAGACAAGCCTAGAATCTCATAAGTGGGGCAGAGTTCTAATATTTCGTCCGAAGTTTTACGGAGGGGTAGATAAAGGAATTTATCGTCGTGGCAGGGCGGAGGGTTACGTCCCGTTTTGCCAACTCCCGTTTCGCCAAAAAGAACGCAGATTAATAGCTTTTGCCTCAGGGGCCAGTCCCGTTTCGCCAAATTTCGCTTCGCCAAATATCGTTCACGAAATTTTAGGCACACGAAATATTTTAACACGGACATTTATAACATGATAATGGTCAGACATTCATAGACAAACACCCGTTTTGCAGAATCCCATTTTGATAAATAATTCGTTTCAAATTACGTGCCGCGCTGGCTGCGGCTAAACAATAACATCAGAAACCACAACTAATACCAAATTACTAACAATTGCCTCTTTAACTTCTCCAGTGTTACATTTTTGAAGAGTATTTTGATTCTGAGGAACGGGATTCTGCAAAACGGGTGTGCCCGATTCGAAAAGGTTAACCATCACGTGTATAACTAACTATTCTTAAAAGAGAACCTTGGCATTGACGTAGTGACATCCAAGCATTCTAAACAATTACATTTAAAACGCACGTTTTTCCGTCTGTATTGCCAGTTTTCTATACGATAATAAATTAACTGGGCTTATTCTACCACTGCTTGTCTCTGTTAAATATTTGCCTTTTAAAGCCCTATTACATAGAGATAAGGTATTAAATTTCGTGTAGGTAAAATTTTGTCAAATTCGTTTTGGCGAAACGGGATTTAGCGAAACGAGACTGGCCCCTGATTCAGCAAAACTGTTAATCAGCTTTTTTTGTTGGCGAAATGGGATTTGGTGAAACGGGATTAGGCGAAACGGGAGTTCACCAGGCGGAGAACCTTTCAGTATTTCTTTTTAATTTGATTTTTGTTATGTGCCCCCTCCCTCCATCCCTAAGGGCTTAAATACGGGTGCACGGGTAGCTGCGAGCCTTGGAGCGTCAAATTCGATAGATGATACCGATCGTAGTGGTACATCTCTGTCTTCTTGCAGACCCGGGTTCGATCCTGGTGAAGGGAATTGTATATGTACGGGTTTTTCTCCGGTTGTTTCCCGCCCGTTGCACGAGGGTTTCCCCCGGGTACTCTGGTTTTCTCCGTCATGCGGCTAAAAACAACAGTCATAATGTGGCATTTCTTCCACTTAACATGCATATTGTCGGTGCTTAATTACCATTATTACATGTAAAATTGGTGGTTTTTTTTACGGTATTTCCTTTTGTGTATTTACCTCCCCCACACCACAGTTTTTTTCCAATGCGGCCTAACTTACATTTTTACTTGTTGTGTGGCCTTCTTCTTTTTTTGCCGGCTATTAGTGACTTACACGTCCTTTCTAGTCCTGTTTCTTACAAATATTATTATTATTATTTTATTATTATTATTATTATTACTGTATAGGGCAGACTGTTAAATAAAGTGCAATAAAATATGTAAAACTATTAAAAAGTTAACAGAATCATATTATTTGGTATTATAATTAGTACAAAACTGGAAATTGTACAAACATATAAATAACACAACACTAAAAATTAGACGTATGATACCAAGAACTATAAACTAAATGGAAACCACAATGAAAAAAAAATGTTTGATACATTAAAATATATTTTAAAATATTTGACTCATGATTATAATTTACATGTACAACACCAATAACTAATTACTTAATTCTTTTGAAACTTCGTCCCCGTAAAAACAACAACTTGTAAAATAAAGCACCAGTATTATTGCTAGGCAACACGCTTTGGGCCTATTACAGGCGGAACGAATTGAAATATTAAACCTCTTGGAAGTTACATGGCTGGTTCGATTTGTACTGCTAAGAATGAGTCGTGTATCAATTTTTCTTCTTTCCCTCTATCGACAAGAATTTGATGGCCAAGCATCAGGTAGGGCGCACGGGGTGGGGTGGGGGGGGGGGGGGCTTGGGATATTTCATGGGAATTCCATTGCTGGGGTTCGATTTGTATTGCTAAAAATGAATTGTGTACTAAATTTCATGCTTTTAGCTCTACGTGCTTGATTTTGTTGCTTAACAATGTACTATTCATGATTCCAGGATTCTAAATTTACAATGGTGAGTGTTAGAATTTCTTCCATTATAATTGGATGATTTACAGTAAATTATAGCTCAGTAATACTTTTGGGGATTTCAAGCTATGTGCCAAATTTCATTCCAATCCGACCATTCGTTTGGGCTCCACCCAGACTACAAAAGTGCAATCAACCAATCAACATTATTTGTGGAATTTGGTGTCCGTTGTAGGCTACGCTACGATCGCTTCGCTCTCTCTGCTCCACCAATTATTATTATCAAATCTTGCTTCGGTACGTTCCTGAAACTCCTAATGTGGAGCTACGTCAAGTCCTTTTTTAGATTCAGAAAAATCTCATTGTAAAGGTAGACGCATTCCCGTTTCCAAGCAACTAACAGCCACCTAAGTATATTACGGACAACCAAGCAGTCCCATGACAAATAACACTGTGCTCAAAACCTATCTTGGTGCATCTCCTAGAAAAACAAACTCCCCCAAGTATTTGGGCTCGACACATAACTTAAGTCTTCGTTCCACGTAAATTGGCCTTTTGTGAAACAAGATGCTACAAGATTTGACATTCAATATTATTTTTCTTTGGCATTTTGTATTATGTTGGCCTAGTCTCAGTACGATGAGATAAGATCAAGGCAGGAAAATCAAAGCGACACTGACAATGGCACTAGTGTGCATATCAACAGTAATCTTGTTGGCAACTAACCGAGAAAATATCACTGAGCAATAACAGAGCTGACTGCTTGTGACAATTAGCCAAACAGCTTATCTACGTGCCTTATTGTCATACAAAGCCTGTAAATCAGCTGTTCGCTACTGAGGCAGTTTCAAGCCTTAGGGCACGTTTAGGCAACCACTCGCTTTTGCATTCTCGCAGCTAGAAGCTAGAAATCACCTCAAATTCCAACATGGCGGCGGTTTTATGTCTGCCGCCTTGCAACGAAAACAGCATATAACGTGAGTTCAGAAGCGTTTGGGAAATAGTTTCGTCATGAAGAATTCTTTATATTATTGGCACGGATTATAAGACTGCAAGTATTTACTCAAACGATGTCGGATTTAGCTAATCCATTTAGCGTTGTTACCATGGCAATGTCACCTTTGCCATCGCGATTGAGTTCTAGCTGCGAGAATGCAAAGGCGAGTCGCTGCGTAAACGCGCCCTCGCTGCCTCAAACGGTTCCACCATGGAGTGCGAATACATAATTCTACGTTATTTTAATAATTCGGAGGTTGGTAAAACGAACCATCGTTACTTCGAATGCTCGAAAGATTACAACAAACGAAACCACGCTCAAATTCAAAGTAAAATACTACCGATTAGCGAATTTTCGACATGCTGCAATGAATAAGACAGAAAAAATAGTCCTCCTGTCTTCGTCAGGCCACCTAAAGAAGCTTATTTTTAACAAGCTACTTGTCGTGGCCTGACGAAGACAGGGATTATTTTTGCAGTACGTCGAAAATTCGCTAATCGGTAGTATTTGTTTTATTTTGAATTTGAGCGTGATTTCGTGTGTTGGAATTCTGAAGTGCGTACATAATTAGTATTTACGGTGAACAGGGCTGAAGTGGAAGCTCCCCATGTACTCCATATCGCATATCCAAATTCACCATCGTCGAAAGTATGTTTTGAATTGAAAATTTGTTGGCTGTCAAACGCCCTGCAGCTTGCAAACCGACTATCTACCAACATCAAACTTTAAGTATTGCGTGTAAGTGTCCACAGAATCGGTTGATCATGTTTTATATTTTAATTAAATCTGTAGTTTCGGAATGAAAAAGGGGAGAACTATTGCCTCCTACGATCAAGGTAGGAAAAATTACGTTTTCTCGTTCCACGTCCATAACGGGAATAAGTTCAGACAAGAATTTACAGGATTGGGGAGGAGAATTTGGAACGAGTTACATTCATTCCTATTAGTTCCGTCTGAGTTTTCAGAGAGCGCCACACGTTCCATCTGGTAATAATTGCTCCGTTTTCAGCCCAAATCTAAAATAAACTAAATTACAACTAACCTAAACTAAATAATAATTAAATAATTAACAACCCGAACCCATTATTAACACGTTAAACCGTTATTAACCCAGTATTAACCCATCACAACCCGAACCCGTTATAACACGTTAAACTGTTATTAACCCATTATTAACCTGAACCCATTATTAACCCGTCATCAACCTGAACCCAGTATTAACCCATCACAACCCGAACCCGTTATTAACACGTTAAACCGTTATTAACCCATCATCAACCTGAACCCATTATTACCCCGTTATTAATCTGAATCTGTTATTAGCTCGTTATCAACCTGAACCCAATATTAACCCATCACAACCCGAACCCGTTATTAACACGTTAAACCATTATTAACCCATTAATAACCCGTCATCAACCTGAACCCAGTATTAACCCGTCACAACCCGAACCCGTTATTAACACGTTAAATCGTTATTAACCCATTAATAACCCGTCATCAACCTGAACCCATTATTACCCCGTTATTAATCTGAACCTGTTATTAGCCCGATATCAACCTGAACCCATTATTAACCCGTCACAACCCTGACCGAGACTCCATTCAACAGAATGTGTTCGGTCACAGGCAATGAGCGTATTGTAGCGCCGCGAATTTTCATAACTAAAACGAGATCACGTGACCCACATCGGCCCATTAGATGATGGAGAATCTGGAACGTGGATGCTGTGTTTAGAATATGGGCAACGCTATCGAAATGATGAACCGGCACCTTTAACGTCACAACCGTAACCAGAAGTCCATTCGACTGAATGTGCTAGGTTATAGGCAATGGAAGAGAAATGGAGTCCTGGAAATGGTTGTGACCTAGCCGGATCATCATTTCAATAGTGCTGGAACGTTCCAGCTTCTCTGTGATCCAATACGCTGATGTGGGTCACGTGATCTCGTTTTAGTAACGAAAATTCGCGGCGCTGCAGCTTATTGTTGTTTCTTTTTTTAAATTTACCGCTATTTTCTTTATATTGATCGAAGATTTTACGATGCTGCATCTAGGAGTTAAAAACGTAAAAAAGGCGCCTTTAATAGAGGGTTCCGCAGGTTGGCTTTAGGCGAGTGGACAAGTGGCCATATCGGGAAAGGCGGTATGGCAGTGATCTGGTCGTGGATCGGTTTTTGCCACTGCGAAACACTACGAAAGTAAATGGACAAAGAAACAACATACGATGACACAACCGAAAAGATGAGCCACAACACGGTCTCCAATTCAACAGGGGTTGTATGCAGTCGCTTCGCTCCATTTTTCGACAGTGAAACTGATGTTGGCCCAGCAAATAACTCATTTGTAGAAAGTTAGTCTCCGATTAAATTAAAGTCTCAGTGGAGGTCTCGTACCATAATTTTGGATTGTTTATTGACATTATAATAACTTCATCAACGCATAAAATCAATATTGTTTTCACTCATCATATTAATATCATTAATGTATACAACAAACAATATTGGACCAAGCATTGAATCCTGTGCATTGGCATCCTGATACGATGGAAAGGCGCATTTATTTCCTAAATGTTCATTTCCAGAAAGGAGTTGAATTGTTTTTAAGTGGGCTGTAACAATCGTTGCTTGCAACAATTTCGCCATGCACGGTGCCGAGGTGAATTGTTTCAAAGGATTAACTTAAACATAGGGTTACTTGCTTACTGAATGGTGGATTTCTCAGGGCTTTATTTTAGCCTTCAGTCAAACACACGCCAGCGACTTTTCCGGGGCTGCACCAAAGGGAGAATGTCACGGGGCAACGTTTTCGGGGAGGGGGAGGGGAGGCGGGCAAGCGTGTATGAGACATGTATGCGGGATGGGGCAGGAGTGTTGGGATTAGGGGTTAAAGTAATTGTGGGGGAGAGGGCATATGTGGTAGCCATTCACATGTTCGGTCTTCGGTTTGATAAATTTAAAACCAAAGACCGAAAACCTGGAGGGAGGTGGGGGGGGGGAGGCGCAGCACGCGCACGGGCACAACTAGTTGATATTATAATAACTTCATCAACACATACAATCAATATTGTTTTCACACATCATATTAATATCATTAATGTATACAGCAAACAATATTGGACCAAGCACTGAATCCTGCGATACCCCAAATTTAGCATCTTCACAATCTTCTATTTCTATACGAACACAGGTTTTTCTATTGTAAAGGTAGCCGTGAAGAATGTTACAAACTTTCCCTCCAAGTCCAGTATTGTTATATTTTCCTTCAGAATACATAGTATCAAACGCCTTTTGTAAGACCATCAGAACGGCTGTAAAAGGATGTTCACTAATCAAGATATAGTAATAATAATATTAATAAATAATTCAAGACTTACCTCATTCATAGTAGACGTGGCAGGCATTTTCTTCAGGAAACATTCAAGAAGATTAAGTAAATTAAAAGTCAGATTGCCGTTGACGGTTGGTACTATTTCTCGAAGGTTGAAGCGGACATAATTAATTGTAGGCTACGAAAGAGAAGAAAAACAAAACTGAAACTGAATATAGAAACTGATTTCTAAAAACAACGCAACTTTTGACGGAATTACGGAAGTAGTAAACCAATGACCCAACTAGGTAATTTCTGATAAAGATTATTCATGATAGCATAAAGGAATTAGGCGTACTCGCGCTGTTCTGTTCGGTGTCGCATTAAAAAAAGGCAGCAATAACCGTACGTGAAAAAACAACGGCGTCATATTAGTTTTATTACACATTTTATTATACGCCATTTCGTCGTACACTGTTTTATCCTAGCCATTTTGCCGTTACGCTGTTTTATCCCACCTATTTTTATCGTTACTTTGTTTCAGAATAGAGCAAACAGAAGAAAAATTGAGGATTTGTGGGTCAACTCCACGAGTTTGCATTCAATATACAATAACAATTTGCAAACTCTATGGAGTCGACCAATAATCCTCATCTTTTATTCAAGGTTCTAGGCATTCAACTAACCGCCCCTTCAACAAACAGTATCTTCAAATTGGTACACCAGCGATTTCTAACCAACTGCTTCTGTGCACAAGTTACGAAAAAAGAAAAAAAGATAACAATACGATTCGTTCTAGTTTATTTTTTGTCTTGCTATGTACAGCCTTCCGCGATCAACATTCTGAAGCTCAGACACGACGGTGGGCTAAACATGTAGTGGCAGCCACTCCATCTTCCCTGAGGAAGTTTTCTTGGAGCATTAAGTGGCATTAGGATGTAACTGAAGGGATTATGAAAAAAGAAGAAAAGAAAAAAAAACACGGGCCAAGATGGCTAGGGTGTTGTCAAGAAAACAACTTGACCATGTTATTCGTGTTAAAGCTGATGGTCGAGTTGGTGGAACCTAAAGCTAGTGTGACTTAGTGAAGGGCTTAATTATTTTTATCCTAAAAAAAATTCCACTGAAGGATGCGTTTAGTTTCGCGCCCAAACATGACAGTAAGGAAAGGGTCAACGTGTAGCCAAACTTGAAACCAAACTGTCTGGCCCGGATCGCGTTGGGATGTCACGCGCACAAAACGTTCAAATTTACGGGCAACACGTCTGCCCTGATCTGTTGCACAATTATTTTAAAAATTGGATTGTTATATTTCGAGCGCATGCCGAGTAAAACCAGTCCGAAAAATAAACATTTGACAGGCAAGGAAACTTAAAGGGACACCCGGCCTGCCTTATAACATTCTGCCTGCCTTATAGGAGCCACGCGCAGATCGCCATCTTCGCATTTATTACCGCCTAGGTCAACTGAGACAGCAGTTGAGTTCTCCGCAGCGACGAACGCAGCTACTGTCTCAGTTGGTTTTGGGAATAGTACATGAAAAAGCTTCAACTTAAAGATTGTGTCGTCACAAACAGGAAAGATTTTCGTATTTTAAAATCACACTCTATAATTTTTTGGGCTAACATGTTATAATTTTTCTTCGGCGATCTATTGACATAATTAATTTTAATTTTTACTGCATTACTCTTTTAGAATTTTGATCTCAAAGTAATTTATATTAGCAAACGATGAAAATTAGTACATGTGCGCACACAGATGAACCTTCAAGGTCATTGTAGGCACGCAAAGGATCATACACGTGTAGGATACAGTAAATATAATTAACAATTATTCAACAGAAAATCTCCTAGACGTCACATTTGAAAACGGATTTTTACCAAGGGATTGACTAACAGCACGTGAAAGCGCCATATAACGAAATTAGGTAAGTGGGAGAGCAATTGAAGGCAATAGTTCGGGAATTTTAGGGTTGGACTTTAGGTTAAAGTTAGGCATAAAAGGAATCAGACATTAGGCTAAGTTAGGTTTGAAACTACCAGAACTTTAGGCTTGTATTAGGTTAGAAAACGATTTTCTGACATAAAGGCCCCCTAGACTTGGGTATCTCCTAGCAGGGGAAAGGGGAGAACCAGCCGGGTGGCTGGCCCGAAGGCTAACTGATTTTCGCATGCTGGCTCTGTTGCTTAAATACGATTTGGTTACCTCTGACGACCACGAAATAACAACGGTATTTTGGGTAATCGAAACTTCTAAATTTAGAAGGTTCTAGAGGCAGGAACCGGAAAGGAAATTACAATACATAGATAATGCAACTCATGACAAATTAAACGGATAAAGACTTAATTGGCCATAGGCCCCAGCAAACATTACCAAGCTAACAAGATTCCCAACACCATATCGCTGACTAAACATAAGCTAGACTGAAAGCCAAATCGGCTCGATTAGGAAATCGGCTTGCATCTGTATTTATACAGGGCGTTTCATCTCAAAGGTCCCAACGAGAGCGGGAGAATATCTCTTTACGTACGTGACATACGTCGTATATGGTTATATGCTGCCCTATTAAGGTTGTTAGGGACAAACTATTGGTGTAACCTGAGATGACCTTG
>JAHWFP010005177.1:0-17018 GCA_023313725.1 Lithobius niger | reverse complement strand
AGAGCTGACGCTTTCCTCTTTCCTTAGTAGCCTGAAGGGATCACGATGTGCCACGTGGTGTATCACTTGAAGGTCAACTGCACACGCACCGAATTTTCCCTAGGGCCAAATTAGTAACTCAGAGACGGGCAAGCTGCCCTGCAAAACACCGAGCTTCTGAAACGACCACTGCCCACTCTAGCGGCAACAGGAGAAAACACTAGTACGGCAGCCGGTTTTACTATTGCTAGTGTCGCATTCCCCATGTTCATCGACTTAAGCTAAGTAAAACTTACTTGGTCAAGGTCTCAAACGACTTCGATCTGTCAGTTTCCCACTTGAGGTTCTCCTCCATCAATTCAATTTGCGTGCGCAGAATCTGAATTTCTTTGTTCCTGGCAAAGAAAAATTATTTCTATCAATTTTACTCCATAGTCTCTGGCTCTGTGGTAACCAGTCAAAGAATAGCGTTATAATAATAAAATAATAAACGTTAGTTAATTCGCCAAACTGCGGAAAAGGCATAGGGAAGGGATAGGCCACTAACATCCCGCCAGGATAGACATGATAAAAACATGTCGAATATGGTAAAAACAAATTAAAAAGCGATCGCGAGTTATTTTTTTTCTTAAACAAGAAAAAAGTGTGACTGGAACGATACAATGAACTGGGAAACGACAACAAGACAATTGAAAGCAGTTCCTCCAATCCAGTTAAAAACGGCTTAGGAAGCCGGTAAGGTCGACATTTTTTACCAATTCTCTTGAACGATTGAGAGAAACAGCGTTCACGGTAGTACTCGACAAACTATTCCACACCGGGGCGACTCGGTTAATGAAAAAAAAAAAAGTACGACAGTCCAGACGGAGTCCTATTAATTTGGATTTTGAGATTGTGACCACGGGTTCTTGAGTTGTACCATAAGGTAAAGAAACTGGATTACAAAGAGTATTTTCTTAAACTTGCATCCGGAGCAACTGATTCCACCAAAAGATAGCACCGCAACGAAAAGGATGTCGTAAGTCAATAGAACGTACTCTGGAACAAAATGGGGTCCAATGTCACGAAAGAAATGTTGGAAGAACATATGCTCGCCATACCATCATACGTTAACCATCACAATAGCATTGTTAAGGGCGTTGCTGAGCAGTGAGCAGTTTGAAGTTAAATATCGCCCAATAAGTACGTTTATTACTTATAGTCGTGTCACTTCCTGAGCTTTAAGTGTCCACAATTTGTTAATTATTGTACCTTTACATAAATAATCTAACGAAGACCTTTACACCAGCCATCTTTAGTTTATGGACTCTGCTGAAAAACTGCCTTTCGAAGTCGGTCAGTCGATGTTTCACCGGTGACGTTAGGTTGAGGGATTGCAAAAGTGCATTAGAAAAAACTTCGGTGAGCTGTGGTGACCCGTGCTGAGCTATATGGTGCATTTAGGAAAGTGCTCAAAGCTCTTGCAACAGTAGTTGATCAAAGTAGCGGACTCAGGAATTTCGTTTGGGAGGGAGAAAGGAAATGAAAATTGACAGAGCAAGAGAAATTAAAATGGAGTAGTAAAAGAAATGAAAATGGGAGGGGCAAGACAAACAAGGGAGGGACAAAAATGCGGTGAGCTGCGGTGACCCATGCTGAGCTATACGGTGCGTTTAGGCTCTTGCAACAGTTGTTGTTCAAAGTAGCAGACCCAGGAATTTGCTTTGGATGGGAGAAAGGAATTAAAAATTCGCAGAGAAAGAGAAATGAAAATGGGAGAGGTAAAAGAAATGAAAATGGGAGGGGCAAAACAAACAAGGGAGGGGTACAAATGCGGTGAGCTGTGGTGACCCGTCCTGAGCTTTACGGTACGTTTAGGAAAGTGCTCCAAGCTCTTGCAACAGTTGTTGATCAAAGTAGCAGACCCAGGAATTTGGTTTGGGAGGGAGAAAGGAAATGAAAATTGGCAGAGCAAGAGAAATTAAAATGGGAGGGATAAAAGAAATAAAATGGGTGGGACAAAACAAACAAGGCAGAGACAAAAAAGAAAATGGCTGGGACAAAAAAAAAGGATGATGATGGAGCGAATGAAATAAAAAGTGGGGGGAGCAAAATAGATTAAAATGAGCCCGACAGCTTAACATTATACTACAAACCAAAACATCAAAATGTACCATTAAAAAAGGGTTATGCGATTGAAGTTTCACTTTACTTGTTAAAATGTACACAGATAAAAATATACGAGTTTTACTTTAAATAATACAATGTACAGTTGAAAAAATTGCATCTGTTTAAGTGCTGTTGTGCTTTACAAATTAAAAATATTCTTACAGCACAAACAGCCTTTAAGCATATGCTATTTTCTCAATTGTACATTTGATTAATTAAAAATCATAACTTTCACATACAACAGATACTTCAATCGTCAAACCCTTTTTTTTTTGTCACACTTGACGTTTTTGTGTTACCCGTGTATCTTTATTATGTTTACGCAAAGTACGGGTGAATAATTGTTGGCTCACCAGAATGTTAGCATTTCTTTATTCTTCAGACTGCGTCTTGCGGCTAGCGATTACTGGTTGGCATCATAGGAGATGAGTTGTGTTTGGGTGGATAAGCAACTTGACTAAACCGGAAGTTTAAGAGCGCGGCATCACAGGACGTACCGCTACGCAGATCGGCACTTGCGGCTACATGATTGTAATTACACCCAATGCACTAGGTTTAATCCCTCTAAACCATCTTTCAACATGGTGGAGAAAGACAACGCCTAGTATAACGCGGTACTAAAATGGTATAACGGTACTAAATTAGATTTAGTATTTTTTTCAATATTTCTGCTGCTACGATATTTTAACTTGGTTAAACTTACTGTTGTCACAAGAAGATGACTCATTCTACAGCGGTTTTCTTGCAAATATCATGCATTCATTCATAAGCAACCCGTCTCGTGTGTTACAAAAATACGATATTTACTTCCCCAACAATCGGCGTTAAGGTTTCGTTCGACTGTCAAACTTTGTTACAAAACACAATGGCACCTACGCCTGGCAATACAACAAATCATAAACAACATAGTACAGGGCATATTTTACAGAAAATTCCACCGCCTACGGTGGAATTCCATTCGTCTACGAGCGGATCGACCACGAATACCTAATGGCGGCTTGGTCAGGCGGAAGTAGCTGACGCGCTTTGTATTCTGGGATGCATTCGCGAGTCACGCTTGCCATCGAAGGTTACGCACTTCGGCTATGCATTAGAGCTGGGAGTTGCCTATCCATCCAAACACGACTCATTTCCTATGTTGGCATTGTTCCCTAGTTAAAATGTCGTAAAATAATGCAAGATATTGCTAAGTGGATTGTTTCCACAATAACTTTAGCAAGATGTAATAAGCCCACTGACGCCACTGCAGCACAATGTAAAAACGTCTACCATTATCTGAAAAGCATACTAATTTATAGCAACTGTATGCCTGTACACTTCAAACAGAATAACTTGGGCTATTTTTCGGCGTGCCTTCAGGACTTGTTTGGAAAGCGAAACTGCAGCGAAACTGACGTATTCCCATAATTCTTTATCTTCTTTTAACCGCCATCTTCCCTACACTGGCATCTTCCATCAATTTAAAGACGGATATGCATTAGGCTAGTTGACTAGGCCGAACAAGGTGAGAGTCGAGTTAACTGGTTACTCACCCTTTACTCTTCCTCTAGAGTAGAGGTTTACATTGGGAGTGTATTGGCAGAGTGAATAGAATAGAATGATTAGAATAGAAACAGTCAGTGCCGGCTAAAAGCTACATGCAACGACTTCCCTCCAGCCCCAACCAAGAATTACGTAAGAAACAGGTCCAAATGGCGTTTAAAGGAATTTAGTGCGGGCTCAGAGACCACGTCAGCCAGAAGAGCATTCCAGAGCTGCACGACACGCTCGCTGAAGTACCAATGTCTGTTGTTGCCAAGGGAGAGATTTCCCGCAGAGGTTGAAAGGATGACCTCTGGAGGTAGAGTACCAGAAAAAATCTGAGATGTTTACATGAATTATGTGGAGAACAAGATCACCTCTGAAGAATCTAGTGTTGACCAAAACAAGGGAAAGTTGCTTAAGCCATTCATGGTACGGGATAGAATTGAGTTGCTTACACCAGTTAGTGAGCCGGTGCTGACAGGTTTCCAGATGAATCAGAAAAGAGGCATAACAGAGACGACAAATTGGAGAGCGGTACTCCATCATAGGTCTAATAAAAACTTTGTAAAGCATGGCTAAAATAGAAGGTTAGACACTGGAGAAACTTTTGACAATGAAAGGAGCTGTTCTGTAAACTTTGGAAATTACACTGTCGACGTTGGAATGGAATTTAAGGGAGGCATCGACCAAGATACTAAGATCAAGGTGAGAGGTTTTTGTACAAATGATTCTGCCGTTTAGGTGGTGAAAAGATAAGGATTATTGTGCCCAAAATAAAGAATAACACATTTATCAGGGTTGAGTAGAAGACCATCATCAATTGACAGGTCGAAAATTTTATTGATATCGTTTTGCAGAGTCGTGTGTTGGGTGGAAGGGGATAACAGTTTCAAGTTATAAAAAAAAAAATAACATAAAGTAAGCGGCATAACTCTGGTTAAACGATCTGATGTGAAGAGAAGATCACTAATAAAAAGATTATTAAAGTGGGACCAAGACAGAGCCCTGGAAGTCCCCCGAGCTGACAGGAACCCTATCAATCGCATGTCCACAAAGGCTCACACGCTGGCTTCTATTATAAAGATAGAAACTGATCCAAGCAATGAGAGGATCAGGAAGACTAAGACGGCTGAGTTTATGAAGCAGCTTGGTATGTGAGACAGAGTCTTAGAGAAGTACAAAAAAAAATATCACAGAGGATACCGCCATCCAGAAAGAGGGCGAGATTGTTACAAGTCTAACAAGTTTGTCTGGCAGGAGTTACCTGCCAGAAAACCGTATTGGTTGGTGAAATCCATATTAAGGTCCTTGCAAGCAGCCACAATGGAGTCCTGGATGAGGCATTTAAGAATTTTGGAAACACCAAGTAGACTGGATGGTTGTTATTAACGTGATTGGACGATCCCTTCTTATGGACAGGGGCAACATTAGCATCTTTTCGCTGTGACAAAAAGGTGCTGGAAAGAAACGAGTTTTGAGAAATTAAGAAGTAGGGGGTAGCAATTTCTCAACGAGAATCGGCGACATTTCATTAAGGAGGCAAGCGCTGTCTTCGTTTAACCTGAGAAAGGTTGTGTTCAACATCACTGCTTTGAAAGGGAATGGGGATAGGCAGGGCTGGAAACAGGGCTGGGATGAAGTTGGCAGAAAGGTAGAGGCAAAAGAACGAATTAAATTCAGTAGCAATGTCTTGGTCTTTTACCAGGGTTTTACCGTTTGGCTTTTTAAGGCAGCTGACATTGTACGATTATTGTAGGCAAAAAAAAAGTCTTGGCTGCAGTTTTGGATTCCTTGAAGATGCGGCTAGCAAACCGCAGGTAAGAAACAGCTTCATTTCGGGTTGCTGTAAAGATGTTTGGTTTGCAAGGCTGGGATCAAAGTGTGTAGAGTGTTCTGATAAACTCAAGGGTGGACGGAAGGTGGAGACAGTTGGTTAAAAGGAATCAATGAAGTCTCGGAGAAAATCCTTAGGAATTTCGAGTTGTGTTTCGACATTCCAACCATCAAGTTTAGTGAACCTGCAGTCAATGGAGAGAATTATTTCGTTCAGAAGCAAGTAATCGGCTCTCCTGAAGTTAGGTTTGGCAGGTCCGGAGAGGTTGACGGAGTAATCAGTGTTAACTTCAAAAAGATGGACATCTTGATCACTGCCCCAAGTGGGGGGAAGTACGAGTGATAAGGGGGGGAAGGCGGGGGAGGAAGTACGAGTGATAAAGGGGAACTTGAAGGTAGGGTGTGAAACTATCGCTAAGTCCAGCAGGCTAGCAATTTGTCTTGAAGGAACTCAAGGTATTCGTAGGCAGGGTTGAGGTTGGACTGCGAAGGTTGGAGTCGTGGACCAATTTACAGTGGGGAAGTTGAAGTTGCCAACCAGAAAATTGGGGTGGCAGAGGTGGGGATGATGAAATTATTCTAGGGGTTCAGGAAGGCCGGACAACTGCGCTACGGCGAAATTTTAGGGATCCTACAACATCAACAAATTTGAAGATGAGTTGTTACTCAGGTGGTGATGGAGGTGGCACTGAATAAATTCCCATTCGCAGAAAGTATCTGTATACGATCACCCAAGAAAGCAAGAAGGAATGTTGGCTTTAACGTCGATTCATTACGGTACCACCAAGTAGTTTAGTGTCACGGTCGCAGTGGCACAATGTAAATACTGGAATAGCCATAGAGCTTCCATTAAGGTAGGTTTCCGTGGGTATATGCCTTTGGCCTGTAAAGTGGGAGATGCGGCTGCATCTGGAACACAAATAAACTTTCCTGTAAGGTTTCACATACCGCAGTGTTCCGGTACTGTTTAGTCCCCGTGAAACCTTACTGCTGTACTCAACCTTTAGACACGTAAATAAAATCAAAACCATATCCCAACTTTCAAAATTGTTGAAAGAATAATATAGTGTATAATATAGGCTACACACTCGGCCAATTTCGGGGCTAAATGTTTTATCATCATTCTAGTCCGATTGTCTCCTTTCCGTTCATCCTATTGATACATATACACCAGTTTTTAGGATTTCATATTCAAGACTTCAGGGCTGGTGTTTCATTTTTATTTTCAACGATATTTCCAGGATTTCATGGAGTCGCACGAACCCTGAATTGGTTAATCTGTAGGTCTGTACTAAGCACACTAAAAGAATGTTTTTTACGATTTTTCAGTGATGTTCTTTAGCCAAGTAGAATGAACCAATCAGACATAACGTGTTCTAAAGTAAAAACATGTGAATACAGCAGTAAGGTTTCACGTAGACTAAACAATACAGGAGCACTGCGGTATGTGAAACCTTACAGGAAAGTTTATTTGTGTTCCTTTGCTGTTTTGACTTCGGATCAGTTAAACCTTACCTTAAATATCAAACGAGCTCATTTTTGTTTTCTAGTATGTTTTTGCCTCGAGTGTCGTTTTTATTTGTATTGTTCGTGACGTTTCTGGCTGTTGTACTCGTTCTGTGAAAGGTGAACTATGAAATTGGTTCGCTTTCGTATATTCGGCTCTGGGAAGGCAATCATGGGCAACCAAGGCTAGAGACGTGGCGCCATCCTTTGGCCAGCATTAGCCCTAGTAGGTTCGGTTTCGGTATCGAGAGCAAGGCCAGTGTTTCACGAAAGCACCAGGAAAGCGAACCGAGAACTGCAGGGACCTAGAACTTTGTCTTGAGTCGAATGTTTATCAGGACTAGACTTAGCAATACCACGATTATTTTATTATAGGTCGCCATTCCGAGGCGTGGGGGTAAAGCAGTAAGTTTGTTCATCCAAATTGTCAGAAGATGAAGTCTGCCGCTGCAGGCTGGCTGTTTTGATGTAATTTTGGCAGGTTGGTATGAACACAGAATTTAAATTGGCGAAACCCCGTTGAACTTCAGTGATGAGGCTTCCTTATTCCGTGGATAAAAGATCGTAGTTGTTCAGAATGTCTCTGATCTATCTGTTGCGTTAAATTAACATGCCGGCAATTGGCGCACACATTTCACAAAACCGCTTCAACCGAAGAAAGTTACCTGTAATTATGGAGCGGGTAATAATATCAGATAAGTTGTGGCAAGTAGCATGGTTTGCTCCAAAACAAAGGTAACATCTTAGCACTTTTTCGTATTGCTGAAATGGAATCAGCGATGGACGTTAAGTCAATTCTGGACTTAATTCCACTTTTGGGCACTTGGCGGAATTGATTCTACGTTGGAAAGGTTCTAGGTTATGAATTCATGGAACAACTGACTTTATTAATCTTCAATTCTGATTTACCTGATCTGGACTCGACTTTGGTATTTGCAAAATTATAAACTGACTTGGGTATTTGAAAAATTATAAACTGACTCGGGTATTTGAAAAATTATAAACTGACTTGTTAGGAATTGACTTGATGACCAGCATTTCACCCCATGTTGTGCTGAGGTGACTAGACTTGCTAAGTCATCCATTGGATTGTCATTACCTTGATTTGATTTGATTTGTATTTGACTTAAAATTCCTTGTTTTGACCCTACTTTCTTCTGACCCTGTTTGCTTCTGACCCTTTGTTTTGACCCTATTTGCTTATTCAACCAGAAATATAGGCCAATTACACAAAATCCAAATCAATTTACCCAATTTCAGCCCCAAAATTCACCAAAATCATCTAAGTTTTCGGCATTACCGTACATTTTGTCAGAATTTACCTGAAATTATGCTGGACTTAGGCGGAATTGGGTGGAATTGAATGGAATCGGTCAAAATATTTCCAGAACCAACCGGGGATTGACTGGAACTAAGACTGGATCAACGGCAAGTCGCTGAATTGGAATTGATTATCAGAATGAGAAACGAAAATTAATTGATTGGAAATGATTTGAAATAGCAAACACGAAATACGACAATGATTTGAATAGCATTGAACCATGGCAGTGACTTGGTTGAAATTGACTCCCGACTTTTGACACTGAATTGGAATTGATCTGGAATTGAATCGCTTATCAACGGTATGTAAATAACATTGGATTCGATTTGACTTGCTGCTCCCTTGGTGTCTAGGTAGTTGAAACAAGTGAACTTGTGCCCATCCCTGAATGGAATGCTGCAAGATCTGCAGGAGCTCGAAAAAACATGTCCACCGCTCTTGGCTGCCATGTAGGTCGATTAGCAAGTCAACTCGACCCGTGTTATTACCCGGCCCATTCAACTAGCCTAATCTACACCTGCCTTAACTTTATTGAGACCCACGATTAGCAGTGACCCTGAAGCTCACATTTATCCGCCGAGCCAGAGATGCATCAGTTTGTTTTCTATATTCTCGTCTTCACGTACACAGCAATTCATGAACGTGAAAACAAACTAAAGGAAAAGCATACGACTCCAACACCAATCTTTACGAACGCATCTGGATAGTTCTGCCACCACGAGCTAGGTTTACTGAAGTAATGATGCATGAAGCGATCGTGTCGTTTCAAATCGTTTGAAATTGGCATTACGTTAGTTTCTTTTTTAAAATTACTGCATTCCTTACACGTAAAAAAAAACGGCATAATATGGAAAATAGCTGCGTTGTTCACGTAGTGCTTTGTCTGTTCGGGACATTATCCTGCAATTATCAGCAATTTCAGGTTCGAGCATCTAACTTCACTCACTTCGCTCGCTCAATACGCAATTCTTCTTGCGTTTAGCATTTAGTTACTCACATAAGTAGCTTTTCCTTTTTTAAGTCACGGTACGTTTCTTCTAGTGCTTCTTCCGTTTCTTGGCTTTTCTCAATAAGACGCAGATTTTTTTCTTCGAGCTCAGCAAAAATGGCCGGCAGCTGCTCTGGATCTGTGAAATACAGATCAACCTAAAACAAAACAAACAAAACATTTTAAAACGACATTTAAAACCTGTGTGCTACCAACGACAAAAGAGTACTCGAAAAGAAGTTGACAGGGACGATTTTACACAGATGTGAAGGGTTCTGGGGGTGAGGGGGGCGGGGGGAACTGTACCCATTGTTTTGTCAGTCGAGAATATATGTATATTTCTAAAACAAACTGGTCAAAGTTTTGCTTAAATGATCCAATCGAACTGAAATTTTTGCGTATATTTAGGCAATGTTCATTACGATATTGTTAAGTACAGTATCAATCCGCCAGTTTGTCCACCCGATGCCATGCTTTTTCAAAATGAAACTGAACGCATGGTCGGACACATGGCCAACTTGAAATTACGATCAAGGATAGTAATTCAATTAGGTTTTAAAAATACAGGATGGTCCACAAAAAACTCACGACCCAAGATTTTCCAAGGCCAACTTTTCTAGTTAGCACCCTTCAGAACCAGGAGAGGACAAATCTTCCTGAATTGTGAGGACAAAATCTGAAGAGAACGATGTTCTAACGGCATTATATATAAACTTTCGACAAATTTTTGGCAGATTTCAGACTAACACCTCTTTAAATTTTCAGCCTTCCCGTCTGTTTCTTTTCCAGCGAGCGATTTAGCGAAACACGTGTATGTTGTAGAGTCATCATCAATATCGCCCATTGCGCATATCGAAAATCTCATTTACTTAGAAGTAGTTTGACGTTATTCGCCTATCATACATTGTTTTGCTAAACGGCTTCCAGGAACAAAAAAAAAACCCACGGTTCCCGATGTTAGTGGGCTGAACATGAAGTAAAATCAGCCCTTCATCAACCGGATGTCGCTGTTTAGCGACCAGCTTCTATCCCCTGAAAGCGACAAAACTATTTGCAGCCGAAGGGGGTGAATTAAGGCACGGTGTACAAATGCGTTTTTTCAACGTGCGTTGACGCTGCGTTCCCACATTTGCAGTGGTGTGGTTTACGTGACATCTGTAGGGTAGTGCACACATACCTCGGTCTCTCAGTACCTCGTGCGACTTGAGCGGTGCACACGTCCATCATTTATAGCAAAAGCGTCACCGAAAATGGCGTCCAATTTCGACGAAATAAGACATGGAATTGTTTATAGATCAGTGACACAACGTAATATTATTGTATATCACTACGCTGGAGCCAGTAACTGGGATAGCTGCAAGGGTCACTGGAGGGAGAAAAGAAAGGCGTCTTACTGAAGACAATGCTGTTAAGAGTGGATTTCTTAGGCATATAACGCGCGATTTTTGTCGATTTGTCGGCAGATGCTGACATTTTTAAGCAAGTGGTATCTTTATTTTCCGATTACAACCTCGCAGCGTTAGGGATTGGAGAAAACAACGGTTTTTGTAATCCTACGAAACTCCGCTCTCAAAGCACTGCCTTGACTAACGGCCTTGCAGTGCCGTTGTTTAACCCTCCATTTTAATCTAGTGCACCTTGCAGCTATCTCTCTTGAAGCCAATATGACGTCAGTTGACGCTGCTCTATTGGGGGAGCAAAGAACTATCCTGAAATGTAAAATGTTGCTTCAGAAATGCTTGAAGACTCATTGGAAGTAAAGAACTTATCAGAATATTTAGTTAATCTGCAAAGGATGTATAATATATTCCCCTGGTACGTCTTAAATCAGTATATGAATGTACCAAATATCGTCGCATTGGTTTGAAAATATATTTTTTGTACACGAGGTAGGCGAAAAAAAAGCAATATCGTCTCATTGGTTTCCAAATATAGCCTAATTTTTTTTTTTGTACATGAGGTTAGTAAAATGGGTTGCGGCCGAACGCGTACTGGCGTTACTTCACTGTCATCTGTGCTTGGATTGCTAACTTCAACACAACGTTAACGCATGTTGAAAAAAAGCATGTGCGCATTGGGCCTAAAAAGGATATACAACGTATTTGCGTGTCCCTTTGCGAAACTGACTTATAATTCCCTTTTTTTTCTCAGAACTAAAACGAAGGCGTTGTGGTACTAGCGCACATCGTGCATTGAGCGCACTGGTAGAATAAACCGTACATCGAGCGCACACCTGGGGTTTCATCTTTTGTATATTCCGGTATTCTGATTGGGGCTTTAGGATGTTTATCGTTCCGGCACGAAGCGCACTCCCCACAGTTCTGATTACGTAACTGGAAAAACCTAAATTTTGAGGGGGTTAAAATTGGTTTCTATCGTCTTAAGAAAATTTATATTACCTGTAAATTTAATTGCATTCAGTTCCTGAGTGCTCTTTTTGACTTAAGGTTTTTCGCTCTCCTGATCCGGCCAGTGTGCAACCCCACAGCTCGCCCCTGGAGACCATCCCTTTTCCTCTCGATATGTCGACCCTGATGGTGGCTCAAGAGGGGACGTAGGTGGGTATTTACAGGTAGTATAAATTTTCTTAAAGATGATAGAAACCAATTTTTACCCCCCCCCCCCCCCCCCATATAGGTTTCTAGTCGTCAGCAGAAAATTTCTACTATCTGTAAATTTAATTACATTTACAGTAGACCTCATCAATATAGGTGGTGGGCACCATCATGACACGAATTACCCCAGGTTGCGGACTGGCTCCCCCAAAAAGTTTAACAAACTTCGCACTTTATTGAAAAATAACAGAAACAGGAATTTGAATCTTTCAGGAGGTCTTGAAACATGAGGTCTTGTTTCAGTCTTCTGGTTTCGTTTCTGTGTTTTAGTGATTAAGGGGATTGGACTATGCATCTGGTTATTACAATTAATCCCAGACGGTATAGCCCGTCTTCTTGTCCCGACATGTCTCTGAGATAATGACTTGTGAGGACAGTTTGGCTTCTCCATGATGTGGCTTGAAGAATTTCAGTAATAGAGACTTGATTGTAGAAAGCCCATGAAGTTGGAAGTGCCCCGAGTTCGTGTGCAATTGCTTTGATGTTGTTGTCAGTGCAATAGATGTTTGCATCGTCATATGCCCTGTAGATTACTGTTTTGATCCAATTGGCGATCATTTCAGCGGAAGTTACATTCGTTTCTTTGGTGAAGGGAAGGAAGAGTTGGGTGCGCCCTCTTTGGCATTCGGGGTCGCTTGTACGTTTGATGTAGTATCGTAATGCATGGACGGGACAGAGTTCACTCAGGTTCATCATCGTAGATGTTTGTGAGGGCCGGAATGATAATGGGTTTGGAAGGCTAACGTGGTTTTTGAGTCTTGGCTCGGAAGTCTGGTCGGGGCCTTAGGTGGATGAATTCGCAATTGTCGAATAAGAAGCAGTGGGCAGCGTCGTTTGATAGTGCCTGCATTTCGGTGCTGTGGAGACTTGCTGCCAGTGAAGTTAGAAAAACTGACTTTCTTGTGAGGTGGTTGATGTGACAGGTTTGGATGGGTTTGTTTGGTTCATTAGTTAGAGAGTTCAAAACTAGAGGAAGGAGTGATGGATTGATGGTCTTTCAATTTCGAAGGACTTTTAAGAGGGACGAAATGTGGTAATCTTTGGGGAGGTGTCAATTTCCGGTGGTCCGGTGGTAGACCATAATGGTTGAGCCTTTTAGCTTGTCCTTGAAAAGGTCAGTGAAGAAAATTAGATGGTCTGGAAAAGGGGGACTGATTAGATTAACCTATTTTCGCTTATGCCAATAAAACCATCGTTGCTAATGGCTGTTGTTCATTTTGTTGGTGGAGTCCCGTAGGGCCTTGCTGGTGATGTGAGAGGCTTGTTCATCAAAAATTACAGCCTCCTTTATGAGTTAGATGATAGTAGCCACCCGTGCAGATGTGAGATGTGCAGATGTGAGATGTTGGGAGTTCGGGTGGAACCTGGTTCCCTTCTGTTGATATAAGAGATCCGGAGGGTTGGTAGTTCTCTCGGCATGTCTACGAGAAGGTCGAGCAGGCAAGGGAACCAAGGAGCTGCTGGCCAGTTCGGTCCAATGAGAAGAAAAAGTCCCTGGGTTTGTTTGATTTCGTTAGAACGGTTGGAAGAAGCTTTAATGGAGGGAACAGGTAGGCGTACAGTTTTTTTTCATGAAAGTTCAGAGCATCTACGGCTCAAGCCAGATTGTCCGGGATTGGGCTCACGAATTGGGGAAGTTTGGCGTTGTGCCTCGTGGCGAAGAGGCAAGGGATGGGAGCGAGTCGAGATGCTCAAGGAACAATGCTTCATATGTGGTTGAAGTAGTGGGTGCATGATTCGGCAGGTACTGTGAAATAGGTTGAAGAGGAGCAGTGAACGCCAGATGTCGGGAGCGGCAGATATGGTGGATGAATAGCAGATGTGCGTGTTCCAGGTGCTGAAAGGTGAGAGAAATGTGGACGTGGCTTATGGATGTATGGTTAGAGCGAACGCATATGGAAAGTGCGATGATGCAAGTGAGTTGAACACTTGACTTGGAAGTTTTGAGAACGGTGAACGTAAGGTCACGATGGGTGGTATAAGGTCACGATGGGTGGTATTCAGAGTACAAGCAGCTAGAGTGGTTCTCAACAATGTTGTGATGTGCGCACGGGAACATGGGGTGAAGTAGGGGGGCATTGTCCCACTGGCAATGTGTCGGACGATGTTACTTTCCTCTGGCATGGCCGGGATGGCCCCGATCCAGTCATGAAAAATAGATGCATGTGGAGAACGGGGTAGAAAAATTATTGATGCTGTGATTGATTTGGTTCTTAGCAGATAATGTGATTGCCGACTCGGACGTGGGGACGCGGAGTGAAGTTAGAGTTCGCTTGTGCAGCGTGGGTGTATGACAATGCTTCGGTGTGCGGTATGAAGTCCAAAAGCCTTTGAGAGCAGTGTCCTCTCGGCGAGCATGAAGATGGCGGATGAGGCCGAGATGGTGATGAGAGAGAGATGGGACTTGATGTTAACGTGCTTAGAGACGAAGGACGGATGACGAATGACCAAGAATTTCTCCTGAGTTGGCCGAGAATGAACGACGGACGACGAATGACCAAGAATTTCACTAGAGTTGGCCGAGAATGAATGATGCGGCGTTCTGAAGGATTGTTGACAGTGCAATGTTGAAGGAGGTGGAAGTGGGCCTGATAATGAATGGGTACTTCCAGTTTGGCGACAAGGAATGATGAACAACTTCTTCCAGCGAGGGACGAGTTGAACGTCAAGGCGGAGTGTGAGATCGGCAACGTCATGAGGTTAAGTCGCAATAGATCAAGGGTGTTTATCTTGGACGATAAGGAGATGGTTTCATGAGGATCAGGAAATTTCATTGATGTTCAAAGGGCAACGGTCGGTGTAAAACAGCGGGCGGCCAGCGTGAATGGCGAACGAGAATGTTGGGAAAGGCAGTTGTGGCAACGACAATGGGCGGTAGCGGTCGTCGTCGAGCTTGCAACGGTGAATGAACTTGCGAACGGCGAGCAGGCTTGTGGACGACTCGGACTTGTAACGGTGAACGAGTTTGCGAACAGAGTATGGCCTTCCGAACGACGAATGAACATTGACGTGGACTTCAAGATCGGCAAACGACGAACGAAGAACGACAAACAGGCGAGAACGGCAAACGATTAACGTGGAACGACGAACGACAAACGGGAAGAGAATGGCGGGTAGCAGGAGCTAAGCGACCATGACGGCAAGGCTTGAACGATGGTCGGGCCAGCGACGGGGGAGAGGGGCTCGAGCAGAGATCCTTTAGGTAGGCCCGAAACATCGAGTGGGTGCTTGACTTGCTTCTTGAGTGGGACGAACTGAATGATGAAGGTCTTCGTTCAGTTAGGACGTCTGGAAACGTGACGAGCGTCGAAGGCAGGGAGGCCAAAACAGCTGCATGGTTGGTGTTGAATGTGGGGCGAACGGAGCAGTGAACGGTGACGAACGATGCCACGAACGAACGAGCGGCCGTCTTCTTATAGTAGGAGAATATTTCCATCAAGAGATGACCAGCTAACGAACGAACGAACGAACCAATTTCTTGTGGGGATGATCGCTGAACGAACGAACGACGAATGTGAACGGAAGTCTTCTTCTTGTAGCGGCGGGTCTTGCGAACGGGTACGACGAACGGCGAACGACGAACGGTCAGGGCAGCGATGTTGACGCAAAGGCAGCTGGAGGAAAGAACGATGAACAATCGATGAACGAGTTGCGAGCGGCGAACAGCCAGGGCGAAAGACGAACAGGCAGCGAACGACGTACGTACAAGGCGAACGACGAACGGGCAAGGCGAATGACGAACGGACGACGAACGGCGAACGATGAACGCGCGGTTGAAAGGCGAACGGGCAGCACACGACGAACGGTGCGAGATGGGTGCAGTGCAGCAGGCGGCATCGAAGTTCCAGGCAATGGCATGCGAACAACGAACAGGCAGCGAACGGGCTGCGATTGGCGAACGGCGAATGGGAGAGCTCTTCAGGCGACGTCTGCGACGAGAGCTTGAGGAAAAGAGATGGCCGCCAGGGGCGAGCTGTCTGCTTTTATAGGAGGACTGCCCATGGTGACGCATGCGCAGTGGGGTTGCGCGCTGGCCGGATCAAGAGAGCGAAAAACCTCAAGTCATAAAGAACACTCAGGAACTGAATGCAATTAAATTTACAGGTAGTAGAAATTTCCTGCCGACGACTAGAAATTAAATATCTTAAAATCTGTAACATACATCCGAAATTCAGTTGTTTTGGTCGATCAGCCGCCAAAATAACCCTTAAATCCATCTTAAAGTTGCAGTGCAAATTTAGGACACCACTTTAAGATGCGTCTAAATTTCAGATTGGTATATTTTACGATACCATTAAACACACGATACTTCTAATTATCAGACGGAAAACGCACGATATAAATATTTAAGAGTTTTATCTGTTTAAGATGTCATAGTTTTAGCTGCCAAATTCACGACGAGTAAGATGGGAAGAATTTCAGCTATTCGTACAATCTGCACGATAGCAATTCATTTTAAGTTGTGAAACTAGAAACGATGCAAGAATTTTAAGCAGTCTTCCTATTGAGTTAGAAAACGTTGATAATATTTTAAGATGGCAATTTATTTTCAGTCGTGAAGCAGGCACTGCCAGATGTGTGCTTGATGTACTGTTCATTCTGGCAGCATGACTTCGATCATACAAAATTTGGTTGCACGGCCTGTAACACGTTTGCTCGTAACACCGAACCAAAACCAAGAACGCGACTGATGTGTCCAAACTAACTTCATACGTGACACTATTCTTAGAGGGTGGGTTTTATTTGAGAGGTGGGGTTTTGAAAAGGCTTCGTGTTTTTAAAATAATTTTTACTACTTACGTTGGAGTTCGGAAGCTTACCAAACAATTGTAACATTGTAAATATTTTTTCCTTAATAATCTTATCGTTTTAAAAATAAAAACTTGTGCGTCAAGTATGAAACGATAAGCTGTTTTCACGCAACGCTTGCTGCACGGTTTCATACTTTGAAACCCACAACGATTTTTATAAACTGTATGAAGACCTGTACCGCCAACAATTCAAGTTCGATAGTTGTCTTAAAATTTTAATGCAGACTCTAATATATATGTAATGTGGGCCAATCGCTTTAATTGATGGCAAATAACTTAAAGGGCAATTACAT
>JAHWFP010005176.1:14579-24892 GCA_023313725.1 Lithobius niger | reverse complement strand
ACACACACACACACACACACACACACACACACACACACACACACACAAACAAACAAATCTTACGATCTTGGTTATGTAGATTGCTTGTTGTATGAGGTGTGACTGGCATATACAAGTTCAAGGTTGAGTTTAGTGCCATTTATCGCTTAATAAATTTACTTACTTGCTTACGACAAAAAAACTATAAAACAACTCGATCTGCGCATGTGCGGTGGAGCTTAAACACTGAAAGGACTCAATCAGTGCAGCAACCATTTTGGAGTTTCACATACAATTGACTAAACCGTCATGCGCAAAACCAATCTTTTGGTGGTTTTGTGTAAGGCCGTAAGGCGGTTAACTAGGGTTAAGGCGGTTTTGCGGAAGACATACGTACGACTAAATGTTACTTTCGTACGATTATTTACTATTGACATAAAATAGCAGCAATAGGTTTTAATTAACTTTCTACGAATAAGTAAAATGAGCAGTCACTGTTTATCCTTATTACGGGTGTTAATGGTGAATTTGAGATGCATACCTGATTCCAATGACTTACTGAATTAGAAAACAAAAACGAACTCGTTTGATGCTTAAGGTAAGGTTTAACTGATCCGAAGTCAAAGCAGCAAAGGACCACCAATAAACTTTCCTGTGAGTTTTCAGATACTGCAGTGTTGCTGTACTGTTTAGTCCACATCAAACCTTACTTCTGTATTCAAATGTTTATTGTTTTCACTTTTGCACACCATAGATCAGCTAATGATTAGTGCATTCAACTTGACTAAAGGACGTCACTGGGAAATGTTTTAAAACTAATCATCTTAATGTCCTTAGCACAGCGTACAGGCAATTCAGGGTTCCCGCTAGTCCTTGCAAACCTGGAAATGTCTGGAAATAAATAATAAAATTCCATGCCTGGGAATGTGCTTGAAAATCGTGGAAAATGATATATGTATCATCAGTATGGTGATAAACGGAAAATAGACGACGTGACTGAAGAACACTGACAGAATTTACCCAAGAAAGAAGTTGAATGTGTTGCCGTACGTTATTCTTCGTTTGTTTGGGCATGAAAAGTTTTGAAATTGGAGCTCTATCGTTGATTGTATTTACTTGTATATTAGTTGAATACAGCAGTAAGGTTTCATGTGGACTAAACAGTACAGCAACACTGCACTGTGTCTGAAACCTTACACGAAAGTTTATTTGTGTTCTTTTGCTATTTTGACTTCAGATCAGTTAACCCTTACCTTAAGCATCAAACGAGTTCATTCTTTATTTTCTAATTCATGCTACTTTGGCATACCATGCAGTCTAGATTAGCTTGTTTTAATGTTTTGTATTTTTATCAATTACGGTTTGCACAAACAACTACGGAAACGAACTGTTTAATCTTCAGTCTAATCAAATTAAATCAAATCAAATTGCTTTTAATCGTACGACTTGGTACATTGTTAGACATTATTTAGTATGAAACAGAACAATATTTTCAACTAATATACTAAAAAACTGAAAAAAAAAGATACTGAAAAATAAGAGAAAAATGCAGGTACAGTTTGTAGTTGACAGTGTTGGACAACTACTTTATCAACAAGTGAAGTTCACGGGTGGGTTTCTTAAGACGGCATGGGCTTGCATACGTCTATGAAGTTCTTCGTTTAGGGACTTCTTATTTCTGTTGTCGCACCATCTTCCATACACAAGAAGGATGCTCCTCATAGGGACCCAAACTGGTCCCCCAACCATCAACACCTTTAAAAAGCGTCATGCAAAGGGAGTTATCGGTATTTCTCAGTTCCTGCCACAGCTGCGCAACTTTCCATTCTACTTGGAGCTCAAATGTAAGTTGATTAACTTCATAGCCTACTTCATTATTGCTTGAGAAGGCATCCCAAAGATCTCTTAATGCATCTGTGATAGGCTCTGGCAGTTTCGTTCCATAGCTTTTTACTAGTATGTTGACAAAACTCGACGCCGTACAGGTGTAATGCACAGCTTTGGGTGACATGCCAGAGGTCTTCTTTTGTCATCATCTTCCTGAATTGCAAAGCAATGGCGGAGCTTTGCCGACAAAGGTTAAGTTTAACCCTCTTCAACCCACTTTCCCAGTTTAGGTTATAAGTAAAGGTAATCCCCAGGTAAATGCAGCTATTTACCCAAAGAACCTCTTTGTCGTCAACCAAGATACAACGTTTGGGAAATGTAGGCTCTTTCCCATTATTAAACTCCATGCATTTGCTCTTGTCAGGGTTACACTCAAGATTTACCTGTTTGAGAAGCTCAACAAGTTTGCACACAATCTCTTGTAGGCCATTCCTACTAAGGCTAACACAAGCAATGTCATCAGCATACGCGATGAAGCATATCTTAAGAGCTTCAATCTGCCAAGTCTCAAGAACACCAGTGGCAGTTCTCAGTACATCATCAATGATGAGAGAAAAAAGAAAAGCAGAAAGAGGACTCCCTTGTCTAACTCCTTTGCCAAGTTGGAAGTAAGGAGAAAAACAGTCATTCCACTTAACAGAAAGTTTTTCTTCTTGATATTGCTGCACGAGGATCTTAATGATGTTATCGCTGGCACCACGACTACGTAGGCACTCCCAGATCTTAGCCCTGGGGATACTATCGAAGGCTTTACTAATATCCAGGAAGCAAGCAAAGACTCTGCTGTTGCGTCGAGTGCCTCTTTCAACAATGGTTTGGAGAACTTTCGCAGCCATCTACGGAGAGTGTTTCTTTTTGTACGCGAATTGGGTAAAGTTGGCACCGGTGTGGGACTGAAGAGCGTCCAACATAAGTTTGTCCGCGATTTTTCTCACGGCGAGGTGATACAGATATTCCTATCGCACTTACTTGGATCAAGTTTTCTGTCTTTGAGAATGGAGACGATAATGGCACTTTTGGCAATTTCAAGGGTGTGACAGTGACTAAAAGCACATTTTAGGAGGGAAGAGATCCAGTTCCACAGAACTTCTCCTCCGTATTTAATGTTCTCAGCTTTTAAATCGTCCGGGCCAGTAGCTTTTCCATTATGAAGTCTAAGTCTTGCAGCTGGCGTTTTCTGGATGACATACTTGCATAATAATGTTTAAAACAATGTAAAACAATCAATCTGATCATTTATAGCTCCATAACCCCTTAACCAATTGACCAGTTAGAAAAGCCGTTTTGGAATGGAAACATCTACAGAGCAATACCTGTAAAATGAGCTAAGAACCAGTTTTATAGGACAAAATAGTTTGATCCGTATAGAGAGTTTAGCAAAAACGTGTCATGCCAAAAGAAGAAGCCAAAAATGAAAATCACGATCCAGCTCAAGTCCAGATTTCCGATGTGACAAATTGAACATTAATAAAAGCTCGGACACATGTTTACCAGTCCAACAAAGCTTGTATACTAAATTTCAGTGGCAAATATTGAAAGACAGCGGAGAAATTAAGCATCGAAATATCAGCTTTAACATGGGAGGTTGAGGTCAAACCTTAGTAAAGCCTAAACCATGCACCACGGCTGTTTGCTGTGACGCGCCTATCACGTGACTGGGGTAGTCCAATCAGACGGCCAAAGATCTGCTATTCTCGTTCGTCATTGGCTGACTCATGATGGCATCACGGCAAACAGTCATGGCTCGTGGTATAGACAAGTCAGCACGCCGCTCTACGAAAAGTGTGCATTAAATCGCTTCACCGGCCCAGTTTTCAAAATCTTATTACCCTACTTGGTTGTAGTCTGACGGGGCGAAATCTTATTTCCCTTTTTCGATGAAGGGGCACTTCGAAATCGAGCATTAAAGTCTACGATAGAGCTGTTGGAATTGTTAAAAACGATAACGTTGGAGGTCTAAAATGTAATATTGCTGGATAATCCAAAGTAGCGAACGAAAGTAGCCAACCTGCTTTAAAAAGATGGTGATATTTTTAAGAATTTAAAAATGCACAAAATAAGTTTGCAAAATAAGTCTTCACAATAAGTGTGCAGAATAAGAATGTAAAATAAGTATGCAACCATTGTTCAGCATTGCTGCAGCCGTGAGAATACGGGATTTACACCGCATCGTTTTACAGATTTTTTTAAATTGGTTTCCTTCTTTTTTACTTTCGTTTTCTTTCATTTTGGTTTCGTTATGTTTCAAATTGCTTTAATTTCTTTTCGAATTACTTTAGTTGATACTAGATAATTTTCTAAAACTTAAAGGCGAAGCAAATTAAACAGAGAATAAAAATAGTAATTTATAGTAAATAAATTAAAATGTAGGTTTGAAAATGTTTTAAATTATATGACTTGCTATATAGTAATACCAGGTAATATCCACAAACTGCCACAGCTAAAGTTGAACAATGTGGCGAGAATCATCAGTGTATCTTCTGTCTCTAATATGGTAGAGTACTTAAGTTTTTTATAAAATAAATATTAAGTAGAATTATTATTATAGTAGCACTGGCATTACAGTAATATCACCAGCATTTTTGTAATTGTGAAAGAGGGCAGCACTGTCGCGCATGAAGATGCTAATCATTACGCTACGATCTAGGCCATATTCTGAAGTTGAGTCCAAATTATTAGTCTACACCTAGGAAACCATAGACGTATGTGATAGTCTTCAGCGTTTGGAAAAAAAAATCTGTTCTTGAGTTGCATTAAGAAACTGAACGCTATTTTAGGGCAGCTTTGGGACTTAAAGGACATTTTCAACTAAGAACAATTGTTTATTTAAATTCTTGGTCGTATTCTTGAATGATTTTGTATAATTTAAACAAGTTTCTAAGTTTTTAACATGTTGATTGACTTACTGACAGACGAGTTTTCGTTCATTCAGCTATTAAAAGAGACTAACGTTCACCATTTTCGTATCGAGTTTATTTCTACTACCAAAAGAGTAAAATTAGATAAAAGGAACGGCCGACGATTTAGCGTAATCTATTGTAGAAAAATCGAACAACATGTTAAAAGTCAAGGGAAAAAATACGTGATTTTCACGCTCTTTTTACGACCAAGAACTGAAATAAACGTTTGTTTAATGCTTTGAAATGGTGTTCAGTTTGTCAGTGCAACTCTCGACCAGAATTATTCCAATATAAATAGACACAAATCGCTGGAAATAATATTAAGGAAAACCGAAAATAAGCCAACAGCGAAAATCATACACTAGAAATAACATAGTTCAGTAAGCCATCTTTATGCACTTACGTTTCGTCGGAGTGGCATGACCCGGATTCGAACTGGCTACCCTCTTTTACATTTACAAAAATACTGGTGATATTACTGTAATGTCAATGCTGCTATGTAACTACTCAGAGAATGGGCGAGAGGTTTCAAGTTCAAGAACTCAATTCCAATTCATTCCTTACTGTATAGCCAGGGGTCCATACACAGAGTAACACATATTAGGCATCAAGCCAGAATTTATCCTTCTAACTGACCCTGTAGGCTCCAGAGGTACTGACCGTTCAGTCCGAAACCCAAACACCAATTAGCTCGAGCTCACGATTCGGTCCGTTTTATACCCACTCGGGCCGGGGCAGAATAGTAGGTTCTTGCCTGAGGCAACTGGCGAACAGGCTCAATCCGGTTCCGACTGGATTCGCAGCGGACCCGTGCTGACAACCTGGCAGCTGTCTAATTCCTGAGTCTGCAGTAATTGGAAGCTGGCAGGCCGCCATGATTGAGGCAAGCCGAACTACGAAGTGTAAGCTTCGTGTTGCGCGCTGCCATTCATGTAAGCCGGTTACATCTCCCCTGTTTGTGTGTGTTTAGGCAAAAGGAAGACTTACTTTAGGTTCCTCTGACCCCTAACCATTCTGTAAGCTTTTGAAGAACCTCAGAATCGATAAGATTTATTCGTAAAACATCCTAACATACAGAGTTTCACGAGGGTCCCTAAATAACAATCTTTTTAGTTTCCTGGCTAACAAAGCTGCAAAACAAGATAAAAACAATCATAACAAAACAACAACAACAACAAAAACCTTAACACCCACATCGTCAACCGCAGAACAAAACGTAACAAAGTCCAACGTCCTCCAAACGCAGCACAAACTTAACAATTGTCCTTCGTAACCCGTAACGACGTAACAACCAATGCAGAAACTGTAACAACAGACGAAACCATGGCCAATTGGCTTCCCAACGCGCCTCCGGAAGTTCCTCCCATCTTCTGCCACCTGCCATCGAAGTACCTGCCTGCCACGGCGCTTCCCAGTGGGCTGCCATTAGTGGGCTTGTAAACAGGCACTCCTCCTACCTGCAGCTTCCAACTATTAGTCCTCCCAGAAGGCCCTTCTACCTCTCAAACGCCTTCTCCACACACCACCACCTCTGTTGCTCAACAACAACTGCCATGTCTCCCGACGGAAATAATTGTTCGAGCATCCTGCTTAAGGTCCCTCCTGGGCGTGCAGACCCACGTGCCTATGCCTCCTAGGACAGTCATGGCCGACTTCCATTATCGGACTGGCATTTTCCGACGCACATCCCCTCGCAGCACACTCCTCCGACGAAGGCACACAACACCACTCCAAATTAAGTACCCAAAACTCCTCCATTTCCGGATCGGCACGCAGGTTGTCCCACGTTGACTACCTTTCGGTGACATCCCAGCCACTTCCGCCCATGATGGCCTGGCCGGCATCGCAGCTACACCACACTACACAGTCTCGTCTGTGAATCAAACAGTTGCAGTCCATCTGCACTCACACACACGTCCACGAACTACACAAACGTTCATCACAAAGTTTTCCACAAAGTCCTTCGTAGACTTCCACACAGCTACCCCACACACATGTGCCTTCCACGTTTCTTGATTAAGACTCCATGGTGGTCCCATCCATCGGTTATGCCCTCTCGAGCGGACGAGCAAATGGGAGCGACCGTCAATTTTAGTGCAAAGCAACCAGTTAATCAGTGAACGAGAGAAAAAGTTGGCTCTCCCTTCACGACCTTCTGTAGTTTACAGAAAAAGAATCGTTTCACCCTTTAACTGCAAACCTGCTGGGAAAAGTAATGTTCAAACATTCAGTAGAAATTCCGGAATTGCGGTGATCAGGAGTGCCTCTGGTTTCAAGGGGGGTTTGGTTGCAACGCCACCTACCCTATCACGCATCAAACACACTACCTCAATCCGTTCATTCAACCTAATTCTCCAATTCATTTTCGTAGACTGTGTCCTTACATCGCAGCACTCACGTATGGTAAAGTGCAATCGACCAAACGCCACTTTAGCGAGCCTACAGCTTTAACCAAACACGCTACGTATAGAGCTGGCCTCGCACTGACATCCACATGCGGGTATAGGTCCTCACACTGAGGTTCTCCCACATTTAAAAGAACTACCGTCGTAGCCTACATGCCACTGTTAAAAGCGACCAGGCGCGAAGAGTGACGTACTCTTAACCTGCGTCCACGGAATAAACCACTCCATTAGGGATCGTGCTACACGCCTTCTGCCCTACCTCACACTGTAGTCGTCTTACTGGCTTCGAAAAGACCGAACAACATGACAATGTGTCCGCCACTGAACTGAATCACTACGTGAAACTAAAATAATTCACACCAGTCTCTCGGAAATTGCATTTCCGAACTGCCTTTTAAATTAGTTCCCCTCTGTGTGCTCCAAGGTTGTTCGTTAGAATGCCATCATACGCCACACAGGTGCTTCCCTGCAAAGCCAATCCGCGGTTTTCACCTGCTTTGTTCTGCATAAAAGCCATCAGCAATCACCATATTTTTGATTTCACCCTATCCAAAAATAAGTTTCTTACGGGATCGCCACCGCACATATTTCTACGTGCACGATTTGAGCAATCTGCATGCAGCGTATATGAGGATGCGATCTTCGTTTGCACGCCATAATACAAAAAATGTGCTTTTTTTATATGCTACAAACGGGGTCAAAATGCGGCAGCCTGTTCACGCTCTTATTCCAGGTTTTGTTACCGGAACAAGGTTGTGGAATGATGCCTCATTTTCGGTTGCCAAGTTACCGTCCTAAACCGTAAGCCTTTTACCTGCTTCCCAATTAATTTCGATCACTGACAATGAACCTGACAAGGCCCACTTTTGAAAAAAAAAAAAATTCAGTTTCAACCGTAACCACAGTCTACTTCAGATCTCCTCGTTTTTTTCAAAACCCATTCTTTGGTCAGTTAAATCAGTGTTTAAGGTCTCACAGCGTACTTGAATTTTCGGATCCAAATGAACAAATCTTTATCACCTTTCAACCTTCCAAAGTCGTGCCTGTAACAATTTGTAATTTAAGCAGCCTAAACTCGCCACTAGATTTACTAATTTTACAGCCCTCCCCTCCATTCCCAATATCCACTCGACACTGAAACCTTTACTTTTCATGCCTTTCAGACCGGGGGGGGGGGGGAAAAATATTTATATAAAAAAAAGATTTTTTTTTTTTTAAATTCACAATTGTCATCGTACTTCCCGTCCGTATTCCTAGCAACCAGTTCTGGTTCCAGAAACACACTGAACTAAAAAGAAATCACTTTTCCTGGCCACAACTCTGCTTTTTCCTTCTACGCTGAGACGGAAAAAAATTGCATATTCCTTTCGGACTAACTTCACAAATCGTCGGTCTTTCATTTACTCCAGTTCGTTGGGGAGAAATCTACTCAACTACGGAATTAAACGAAGTCTAGCACGACTTCGCATGGTGTTTAAATTCCTACATTTTGACGTAACACTCTAAGCGGGGACAAGTTCGAATCTGAATAAATCCATTCCGAATTAGAACTCACCGTCCACTCAAGATGCCTCAAAATCTTCTCCATTTTCTGTAACCAAGGTAGGATTTCTACTTTCCAAGGTCCTCGACCTTTTTCATGCGTTACTTAAGTCCAAGTTTTCACTAACTGCCATCCGAATTTAAAATTAATAAAATAATAAAAATTATAAAAGTTAAACAATTTAAAAGTTTAAAACGAAAACGATGGCTCGGCTGCAGAGGAAGGGTTGATGGTAATAGGTCGGGGTCACGAATGCCTTACCACCAAGGTTAGACCTACCAGGGACACAATGGTCCCCGATTGCATTGCCAAACGTGAAGGACAAGTGAGGGGGAAAAGCCGGGTATCATTGTCAATGTTTCTTAAAAAATAATAAAATAATAAAATAATACATGAAGTTTAAAGCTTGGCTAAAACCAATTGTCAATCTTAATAAAGATAATAAAATTAATAATATATAATGTTCCACTATACGTAGTGGGCGGATGCCCGATAGCCAGCGCGTGGTTACGAATCTTACGGCCTCACTCGCAGAATTCCGCAGGGTTTCGTTCCGTACGGTGACAACCAAGAATCCGTTAGAGGTCCCGTGGAAAGGAGGGATTGGGGGTTAGCCCAACGAAGAAATACAGCATAAGATGTTGTTTTGTGTATTTATGTATTTATTTATGTACCGTTTCCCATCCAGCACTACAGTAGGCGAACTCATCTGCATATCACACAAGTCTCTTGGTACAAGGAATCAAGGAAATCAAGTCTTTCCACATCGGCTAGTACACTAGTACATGGAACTCGAGATACACTCATGACGTGACATTTTCGCTTCTTCTAAGTGCTGCTAAAAATTCATACTTGCAGAAGACGTGGATAATCTGCAAGCAGTCATTCAAGAGCTACGGAAAACTCTGCTTAAAGCAATGTTGCATGGAATGTAAAATTGACGAGTTGGCAACGAAAACCAACATGTCCGTCTTGTTTTAAAATGGCAGCTCAACAACCAAAAAGAAGGAAGTCAGAAGGTGACGTCACGAGTTAAGTCACAATAAAAGTCACTATAAGTAAACAAAAACGAGTTTGTTTTCAACAAAGTACCAGTAACAATACCTAAATGGATAAACGGTAAGTTGTATGTGTAAACAAAGCAGTAACAAACAAGAGTATTAGATTGTTAACATCTGTCAGTCTTGGTACAATTGTTCGGTCTCAATAGAAGGAACAACACATTGTTGGAGTTAGTATTGTTACAACTTGCTGGATGGTTTTTTCTGTTGAATTATAAATTAACGTTAGTAAAAGTTTAACGAAATACTAAATACACTCTTTGGACTGTGTGGGAGTAATTGACCCGTGAGAAACAACATGGTGTTATTTCCTTGTAGGAAACGACATGGTGTTATTTCTCCACATATAATATTAAATAAATAAATAAAATAGAAATTAAATAAATAAATTAGTATTAAAAAACGCTTAAACGTATAAAATTTAGGCTACTATTTAAAATACGGATGTAAGCCTTAAAAAACTTAAAGCCCTAAAGGAACAGATATTAGAAAAAGACATGTAAGCCATCAGCGTCGCACTAATACGTGTAAAAGAAGC
>JAHWFP010005176.1:727-10923 GCA_023313725.1 Lithobius niger | reverse complement strand
GTTCCGTGGCCTTTTTTTTTCTTTTGACTTTTTTTCAGTCTTTACTTTAGTCTAATCCACATCCGGAGTTTCATTTTCTGGCAGTGTGTTGCCGGCAGTTGTGATATGTTTTGGTTTTACAATGTTTAGCGCCGGTGCACACGTGCGGTCGCCGCATTTGCGGTCGCCGCTGCGGTACCGCATTTGTGGTTTGATTTACATGCCATCTGTTGGATACTGCACACGTACCTGCGTCGACGTTGCGTTACCGCCCGCCGCTCACCCGCCGCTCGTGTGGTCGTTTTGCGCCGCAATTCCCCCCGTCAACGCGGCGGTACCGCAGCGTTAAAAAAACGCAATTGCGTCTTTGAGTACCTTGGATGACTTGAGCGGTGCACACGTCCGCCGTTTACCGCAAAAGCGTTACCGAAAATGGCGTCCAATTTCGAAGAAATAGACATGGAATCGTTTATTGGGGGAGTAAAGAACTATCCTGAAGTATGAACTGTTGCTGCAAAAATGAATGAAGACTCATAGGGAAGTAATTAAAGAACTTATCCGAATTTTTTAGTTAATCTGCAAGGAATGTATAACATTTTCCCCTGGTACGTCTTAAATTAGTACATCAATGTACCACAATTCGTCGCATTGGTTTTAAAATATATTTTTTGTTCACGAGGTAGGCGAAAAAAGCAACATCGTCTCATTGGTTTCAAACTATAATTTTTTGTACACGAGGTTAGGGAGCCGAACGCGGACATACGTCACGGAAGCGGCACCGCAGCGTTAATAAAACGCACGTGTGCATTGATTGGATGTGTTACCGTAGCGGCGCCGCAGCGTTCAAAAAACGCACGTGTGCACCGGCGCTTATTCTCCCCGCGCTGAAATGAAGCTCCTGAGTTAAAAATTTTCATCAATCATGAACGAAAGTTAGAGGTTCGAAGCAATCAGAAACCGCGCTAGTTCTAACTGTAAGTTGAATGAAGTTGAATTGAATTATTAAGAAACTGTAAGCTGATCTGGTTGAACGAATACCGACCTTGATGATTTTGCGACCTTGTATTCGTGCCCCCTCCCATTAAGAGGTTGCCTCAGTATATATCGTCGGCTTAGGAGTCAAAGTTAAAGTTTGGAACTGAAAGTTTCTCGCCAATCGGGTTACAAAACATGGGACAATTCAACGTCGCACAAAACGTTTCCAGTATCAACTTGCGTGTTGTGACTTTGACTTTAACGAATATGCAAGCCCCAACCCCTTATTTATTTTTATTTTTGGGTGGTTTGAGGTGGGGATTGCCCCCACCCTCCTCCTTTTCCCCGTCAGTGATTCCGCCGCTGGTTCTGTCAATAATTAAAGGAAAAAGGAAAACTAAGCCCAATGTTTCCGGGATTTTCATTTGCAGATTGCATTTTGTCGGTGAATGTTAGTTCCCAATGTTAGTTACACCCACGAAGGACAAAAGTGCATTACTACACCAATGTTTAAATCGCTCAATGCCTTGTCCTATCCAGACTAAATTATTAAAACCCAGTCTGCAAGTCATTACGTATTTCGAACGTGTCTACCCGTACGAGAGAAGTGGACTCGTCGTCCTAGAGTGTCCAACAGCTAAAACGGACTTAATGTCGTAATTATTCGTTGTAATAGTGTATCATTATCCAACCTGCAACATGAAATATGCATATTCGACATTTCTGAAACCAATACCTTAAAACAATCGAACTGTCGTAGCCATTCACGCCCTGGAGGAAGTAATCCATAAATGAGCGTAGCAGAGAAGCTAACATTTTTCTGTCTAAATTTCATTGTCCAATACTGTACCGTTAATCTGCCAGGGAGGAAACCAAACTGATCCTGGTTAATAATGGAGTATTTTTCGATGTGTAATAAGACTGTCACGAATGATAGATTCCATTATCTTGCAGACAACACATGTCAAAGCAATGGGTCTGTAGTTCGACGGATCAGAGGATGAACCCTTTTTAAAGACTGGTACGATATTTGCAGTGCTCCATAACCCTGGAAGTCTGCTCTGTGCATACGATATGGAAGACAGTCTGGACAGCGGATACGAAGTTTCTGCACTGATATGCTTAAGCATGTAGGCTGACAGCCCATCAGGACCACATGAGAAGCTTTGTTTAAGTTGCTTTATAGCCCGAAGGACACTGGCTTCCGAAAACACAGGGTCATCACATACGACATGGTCACCCTTCATTTGGGGGACAGGCAAACAACACTGTTTTTGTCTTCCACAATGGCATTTTCGATAAAAACACGACTCAAGGTCTCTGCCTTAGAAAAATTGTCAGTAATGTAAGAATCGCCAATCCTAAATGGAGGTAGAGTACGAGAAGTTTTTATTTTTTTTATTTTTTTACTCAACAACTCAACAACGCGGCCACAGGCTGAGTCTGAGGTCACCCCCAATCGTAATTTTTCTTGAACCAAGTGTTTTGGTCGACCACTCTCATCTAGTCCAAAAACGACTGTTTCACTTTAATTTCTATTCCCAAATAGAAAAGAAAGTGGGTAGTTTAATAATGACAATGACAAGGTCAAAATAAAACTTCGGCTTTTCATGGTTTATCCAACAACGCGGCCACAGGCTGGATTCCACAAACTGACTTCCCAAACTTGGAAAACGTTTATCATTCAGAATTCTAACAGAATCGGAAGCATTAAAAAATGTCGGATTTAAATCCTGATGACAAGGCCCCCAAAACATGTAACTACTCAGGGAATGGGCGAGAGATTTGAAGTTCAAGGACTGAATTCCCATTCATTCCTTACTGTATATCTAAGAGTCTATACACGGAGTAACACATATTAGGCATCAGCCAGATTTATCCTTCTAACTGACCCTGTAGGCTCCAGAGGTTCTGACCGTTCAGTCCGAAACCCAAACACCAATTAGGTCGAGCTCACGATTCGGTCCCGTTTTATACCCACTCGGGCCGGGGCAGAATAGTAGGTTCTTGCCTGAGGCAACTGGCGAACAGGCTCAATCCGGTTCCGACTGGATTCGCAGCGGACCCGTGCTGACAACCTGGCAGCTGGCAGCTGTCTAATTCCTGAGTCTGCAGTAATTTGAAGGCTGGCAGGCCGCCATGATTGAGGCAAGCCGAACTACGAAGTGTTAGCTTCGTGAATTGTGCGCTGCCATTCATGTAAGCCAGTTACAGCTATAATAATAACTCTACATAATATTTATAACAAATAAATAAAAAAATTAAAAAAAACTTACACTAGGGACAGAAAATACACTGATGATTCTCACCACATTGTTCACCATATTGTTCTCGTCACATTGGTCAACTTTAGCTGTGGCAGTTTGTGGATATTACCTGGTATTACTATATAGTAATTCATTAATTTAAAACGTTTTCAAACCAACAGTTTAATTTATTTACTATAAATTACTATTTTTATTCTCCGTTTAATTTTCTTCGACTTTAAGAATTAGAAAATTATCTAGTTTCAACTAAAGCAAATTGAAAAGAAACTAAAGCAAAATGAAAGAAGCTAAAGCAATTTGAAACATAACGAAACCAAAATGAAACAAAACAGAAGCAAATTCAAAAATAACGAAACCAATTTTTAAAAAACTGTTACAATGGTCGGGACGAAAGTAGGGTAATACATAATAATTGTTAGGGATTTCCCACGATTGTTCCACTTACCTTAAATACTGCTCCCTCTCCATATGTCCTTCTGACATAGCCGCCGCTTCGGGACACAAATTTACTTGGTTCCTTCTTAGTTTTCCTCTCTACTTTTAATTAACTAGTAATTTCGTACTCACTGTAATATCAACTCTGAAGTGCTAAATCCTCGGCCGGGGAAATTGAAACACTACTTGTAAAAAAAACAATGTACGCAGTTAATACGTTGTCTAGTACACTTTTGTATTGTATACGAAACTAAGCAGCAGTAGATTACTTACCTTTGTATTTGTATTCAGTGTAACAGAACTTCCGAAGCATTGTTGTTAAACAGTTGTAAACTCATCTCAACACTGTCGGTCGGAGCACGGCACTGTTGCTCATTCTCTTTGTTTGGTTGTTTATCTTCTTGGATCTTCTGGTTCCTTCTTGCTCGAAGATGGTCGACAGTTTACCGTTCACTAAGGAATGGTCGTCCTTTTTCCGTCCTACCAAGATGGATTGAAATGGAGCAGCATTCGCCACTCTTGTTGACTAGCAACTTCAGTCAATAGACGTCGAACGCAATTGACCTCTTCACCCTTTGGGTTCGTCAGTTCGTCTTCTACACTCGGAGAATCCGTCGGACTACACTGCCTCAGACATAGCCGGGAGTTCCGCAGTAAGCCCAGATTTTTATGAGCCAGACGTCATGTAGCACTGACGAGAAGGTAATAATCCACAACTTGACGCCTTAACAACTAGAGTGAGCCAGACGACTGTGTTCCGGACCGAACAGTTTTTCCCTTCCTTTCCGCATGAGTGACACAATAAAATAGAGTTGGATCCTGTAAAGCCCATGTACTTTTTACTCCAGAACACCTACTCACCAACAAGGAAGTATAGGCTATGCAACTCCTTTCCCTAAAAAGATCTAGGACCTCTAACTGCACTCGTGTGCATGGTTGGCAACTTAGGCGCAAGTCCCTTTAACCATAAGATCAAGTAGGCCTGTAAGTGGGCGTGAGAGCCCGTTGGGATTGAACCACGCTCTGCAAGGGACTTTAAGGTGTCAAAGAGCATATGCCATTGGTAATATGACAAGTGGTTACATAACAATAATTATAGTCGTACTTATGCAACAATGGGTCAATGTACGTGATTTATTGGATGGTTTTTACGTCCAAGGAGGCAGCGTATTTCCAGGTGCAGCTGAGATCCGCGAGATTCATACATTATGGAGTTTAACGGTTTAACAGTTTATTAAGAGCAGAGGGGCACGAAGGCGTGCGCTCTATCTACACTAAGCTGTAAACTAATCCAGAGAATACATGGGATAATTCTGGAATACAAGGCGAAAAAAATAAGGAAATATAGGTGCTGTGCAAAGCAAGGAAAGCAATATGGAGTTCCATCTTGAGCCCACAATGCCTCAGTGTACTTGTTGTCACTGTTTCCTCCTAGTTTGTTCACTCATTCTTGATGCTGCAACAATCACGACGTAGAATTCTAAAGAATGTTGGTAATAAATATTCATTTTTAAGTTAACGGCCGTTGTTATAAGTTAAGCCCAACAATGGTATAAGTATTGTTGGTATATAAGTATCCAATCTGACCCTCATGCATGTTCAGTTTTGTCGAAGGAAGGGCCATTGTTGTAACCGTACAATGAGTTATTTAAAAGGAGACTTTGCAACATTGAAAATGACAAAAGTATGGCAATAAGTAAAAGTAAAACGCACACACATACGCTTTTGTCCGTAATTCCATGCTATCATGGGCTTCCACTAGTTCGCGATAAGTGTCCCGATAAATATCGTTATAGCACATGTAGTCATTGTTGTTACTCTCTCACACAAATTTATATAAAGCAGGTTTTCAACAATAAAATCTAAAAAAAAAAGTATGGTAATAAAAATAACGTAATGGAGGGAAAAACGTAATTTTACTACCTGATTACAAGGCCGGATTTACATTGCATCTGCGTAGGTACATTTTGGGGTACTGAGGTCTCCCCTCTTAAACGGATAAATTTGAATTCCCGAGTGAAAGCAAACAAAAATTGAATAGTAATGTTTTTAGATAAAAATAAACCTAGAAACCAAGCTAAACTTGTTACAACTGCACTTTCTATGCCGAAAGTCATTTGCAAGTTTAACGTAATTTATTAACGGCGAGTTTCCAGTTTTTATGAAAGGAATGTGGCAATGCATAAACAGCTGAATCTGTTATAAATAACAACAAGGAGTAAATTTGGGGAGAAATTGATTCATGAATGAAAAAAAGTAAATCCTTTGGCGGGTTAATATTCAACCATGCCCTGAACATTTTTCGATAGGGAGACCAAAAGAATCTCTCTCCGTTTACAGATGGCAGCCAAACAAAAATGGCGGCTGCTTACAATTTTGAAAATGTAATGTCTCTTCTTCCATGGGACTAATTTGAATTTCATTACGTCAAGAAAGATAATTTAACGTAGAACGTTTTATTTCCTATGAAGTATTACATATTTCCCAATGGTTTTGCGTACAAGCTCGAAACGGTATTTGTGGCTCAATCATCAAGCTTAATCCGAATCAGGAATATATTATTAATTTCAAGAAACGTGATTCCCATTCTTTTGTCTCTATTTTGAGGTGTAGAAAATGTTAATCGGACACATACAAACGGAGAAATGGTAAATTATAGTCTGTGTTATTATGGTAGCAATCAAACCATTTAAAAACAATGCAACATGAGAATTCTGTGTCATTCTTGATTTTGAATATCTAAAGATACTTACAAAAATATTCCAGATAACTGGTTACAAAGTGAAATGTAGAAAAAAATGTAGAAAAACGTAGAAAAAATCTGTCAATTTAATGACCTAAGTACCTTGAAGATATTAGTAACAGCACTAACATCAAAGGACTTCAGTTCTTAAACTAACCCTTGGCAATTGCAATAGTGTTGGCTAGAGCGAATGGGATTCTAGTCTAGTTACCCACTCCTGTAACCTTGAAAGAAGGAACAACTAATATTTTATGACTTAATAGCTACAGCCCGTGTTAGGCACGTGTGATGTTGAATGCACTGTTTGCAACATTGGTACGTAGGGTGTTACTTGGCAAATTGAAATATCCAAGATCAAACGTCATAAATGATATCCCAAAAAACAACTTTTTGACTGCACCATCTAGACCATTCATCTGATGGAAAACAAACCAATTACATAATACCTTCAGAATAAAATTTTGTTCGAAAATGGTCCCATTCATATTTTGTGTAGAAATAAATTTGTAAGCCATTTGTAAGCTTTATTACTTCCATTTATGTTAATTAGAACTGCCAGCGCAACACTTCGAAGATGTAATTTATTGTGAATAAAAACAGTATGCCCATGCAACAGTGTAGAGAAGCAGCAGCAGCTTAGGTCCTAATTATAACAACGCGAATTTATTATCGTTGTTGAAAAATATACGTTACCACCACTTAGCCAAGCATAAATATACGCCCATTTATTTTAATTAGAACTCCCAACGTAGGTAACTACACACATACACGCTATTATATGTGTAAGGTACACAAATGACGTAATAGGAGTTAAATTACGTATTTGGGTCAAAAAATTTAATTCTACGCAAAATACGAATGGGACCATTTTTTAACGAATTTTTATCCTGAAGTTATTAAATAATTGGTTCGTTTTCCATCAGATGAGCGGTTTAGATGCTGCAGCCAAAAGGTTGTTTTTTTTTGGATGTCATTTATGACGTTTGATCTTGGATATTTCAATTGTCAAGTGGCACCCTACGTACCAATGTTGCAAACGGTGCATCCAACATCCGACGTAACACGGGCTGTAGCTAGTAAGTCATAAAATATTAGTTGTTCCTTCTTTCAAGGTTACAAGAGCTGGTAACTAGATTAGAATCCCATTCACCATGGCCAACACTATGCCGTTAGGATTGTTAGTTTAAGAACTGACGTCCTTTGATGTTAGTGATGTTTCTGTAAATATCTTTAACTTACTTAGGTCATTAAATTGACAGATTTTTGTTATGCATTTTAGTTTGTAACCAGTTATCTGGAATATTTTTAAAAGTATCTTTAGATATTCAAAATCAAGAATGGCACAGAATTCTCATGTTGCATTGTTTTTAAGTGGTTTGATTGCTATCATAATAACACTGACTATAATTTACCATTTCTCCGTTTGTATGTGTCAGATTAACATTTTCTAAACTTCAAAATAATGACAAAAGAACGGGAATCACTTTCTTGAGTTTAAGAATATCTCACTGATTCGGATTAAGCGTGATGATAGAGAAAGTGTGCCGCAAACACCGTTAATTACTATATTTTCGAATTTGTACGCAAAATCATTGGGAAATATATAATACTTTATGGGAAATAAAACGTTCCCCGTTAAAATGACCTTTAATGTGACATGTAGAAATTCGAAATTGGTCTAATAGAAGAAAAGATATAACATTTCCAAAACTGTAACCACCCGCCATCTTTGTCTGGCCGCCATCTTTAAACGGAGAGATACATTTTTGGTCACCCTGTCGGAAAATGTTCAGGGCATGTTTGAATGTTAACCCTCCAAAGGATTTGCTTTTTTCATTCGTGAATCAATTTTCACAAAATATGCTCCAAATTTACTCTATTAAAAGAACGAAATACTACAATAATTTTAATCATTGCTACAAAATTGTCGTCATTTTCAAAATTTCCCTCTTCTCGTGCAAAGAATAGCTTGTGGCGGTGATCAAACGATAGCAATAATTCAAAACCCAACATGGCGGCCATTTCATGCTTGCCAAATCGAAAACCATCAACTGCAGGTAAACAGAGGGTACATTCACCATTTTGTGCTGCAGTAAAACTTGATTTCTTGCCAAATATCGTACGCAATGTGCTGTGTGCACTGTGCATCATACTTCATGCCGCGAGACATGAGAATACGATCTCTGTTCGCATCTAGTTATAGATATCACTGGAAAGCCACCTGCACCTTTAAAGGTGAGAAGCAGAGAATGATTTATATTTACCAAGTAAAAGTAGTGATCGAAAAATTTACGTTTCCAGAAGTTGTGTGAATAAACCCGTAATTCATTGAACTCGAAGTTTTTCTTAGAGTTTCGGATTACTGCCATAAAAGGATAGTGGTGTGTTTATAGTCATAGCTGTGCACACTTTGTTTTTACTATTTTCCCTGTTAAAATAACGGACGATTTGAAGTGAAACGGATAATTTGTGCATAATTTATGTGAACTAAAACCCTTTAACGTGGCATTTTTTTGTTAAAGTGGGTTTGCAGCGTATGCGCGCCTACACATGCTTAAAACCGCCACTACCTGCGTAACACAATGGCGATTCTAAGTTTCTTTAAAACCCCTTTAAGCGTAAAAACAAAACTTCCGTGCAGATCAACGCACGACAAAAATTGTTTTACATACAACTTGAATGCGTTTCTTTCATCTAAAAATGTACACACAATCATTCCATATTAAATTTTAGAGATTTGGCGTTAGCATTTAATACACGTTATACTGTGAACCTGAGGAGGTTTACAACTTAAAGAAATAAAAAAAAGAAAAACTAGCTGTAAACATTAGTATTTAACATTAGCTGTAAATGTTGGCTTCATTGTTTTCTTCGATTGAACTGAAAAGTATAACTAATCAATATTTGTTCCTAATCTGTGGTTAAGGATAAGAGAGTGGTAATAACGTTACAATTTCAGTTCGACTTGATGGTTTTAGTTTGGGGTGCAGCAGAAGCTTTACTTCGTGTAAATTGTAGAGTAGACGAGTTAATGGCTTTGGTTGCATTTTGGGAAAGAGGCATGTCAATTTTCCGTACGTTGGCGTTATTTGATCAACTTTACATCACCTTTATGCTGCCTGTTGATTTACCATTGATCTAAAATAACTGTTGAATGTTGCAAACGGCCATTGAAGAAAGAAAATTTTAAACTGTTGCATAGTAACAGACTTTTCCAGCAACTCTTGAATGTATCACCATTTTTGCCATGCTTGGTGATTTTTGAACGGCTACGGTGCGTTTGCCATAATCTCGTTTGCCATAATCACGTTTTACGACCGATGAATTTTCCCGTTTGCTCGAAATTATACTCTTCTCCTCTTCTGCTGGATTCCCGTTTGCCATAATTTCCCGTTTGCAATAATCCCGTTTGCCATACCGACGAATTTGACGGCATCATCCTAAAACCCAATTTCAAGACAAAAGTGTTAGTAGCCGTCCAAAACTATCTATGGATTATTCACTCCTGGTGCCGAATTTCTGCTCTATCTGTTGACAAAATTAGTTACTATTTGCCATTCCAATTGAAATGCAGTGCTATGTTATTTGGACAAATTAAAACTTTACTTTTGTTTTTAATTCGATGTTAATTTGAAATGTGTACTAATTTTTTCAAAACCTTTTTTCTAACGTGGTTTAAAAATAATAAAAATAATGTAGTCATGACACAACACATGCAATTCCTACTTACATATGGGGCAACATTATGCACCGGAAAACCTTCATAACAAAGGTTAATCACGGTAATATTTTTTCGG
>JAHWFP010005174.1:45772-58812 GCA_023313725.1 Lithobius niger | reverse complement strand
CTCTGGACCGCCTCCCCCCTTTTTGATTTTTGACCTGATGTTCGCATTTGCCCCCCCCCCCCTCCTGCATATTACTGCTGTCATACACGCGACTACTACTTTAAAATTTTTCACACGGCGAGTATACAAATATGTGTACTTTTTAATTTCAATTTTTTTATAAAATTTTTTATAAAATCTTATACAAGATTTCATTTGCCCTTACCCTTTCCAATCCCTTCATGGGCCCATGGGCCGGCGCCCTTATCATCTGCCGGAATCACATGGGTAATCGTCTAACTGGAAGAACGTATAGAGTATAACGGAAAATCGTCTAACACGAACTTCGTGTAATGAAAAATACGATATTCCGTTTAGGTGATTTTCCATTATATGATATTCCGTTTAGAGGATTGTCCAGATTTTTTATTTATACAAATATTAAGCAATTATCCCGCCCCTAACCAGGGAAGTCCCTAAACGAATCGATTTCGGAACGTTAAAAAAAAAACGCTACGCGTCCCCCCCCCCCCCCGCGAAAAATGTGCGCTTTTCGTATATCCATTGAGACTGTCTGCAGATGATTCCTGCAGCCAAGATTAGTGTTGTAGCCAAAATAAGTAAGTAGCTCTCCACACCGATAGTTACCGTTAGTTGTAAGGAAACGTGTCTCGTTTTTATCGAAAAGACATGTTGGTTTAAAAATGTTCTATAAAATGTTCCTTACACCCATCTCCTGTCGAAATTCATACAATAAGTATGTTGAACACACTTAACACTGAACACGTTTGAGTGCCCACATCCGCAACATAGTCAGCACCTAAAAGACCAAAGAAGCCAAGAAACCAGGTGCCAAGGCTTTTCTAGAAAATCTTTTGCAAAAACTAGACTTGCAGAAACGGTAATAATAGCGTCAAAACCTTGCAACATTCATATCATGGAGGTCCCAGAAGCTGAGGTGTTTTTAGAAATTTTGATTCTGAAAGTGCCATTTTTGAGGTCCAAAAATGACTTTTTCTTCCAGTTGATCAGTGTGCTTTTGACCCCCCTCTTGACGGCACCTGAAAACTTTATGAGCGCCCCCCCCCCCCATCGAGAAGGTCTTAAATAATGACCCCCCTAATTCCCCCCCCCCTTCCTTCCCAGCGATAAATGATGACTGGTCCCTTACACGACTAGTTACACAGAAAAGTTGACTTTTACAAAGTTGACTTTTTTAAGTATTTTCAAGCCGTTCACATTGTTCCCATTTTCAAAGACATAATTAGTTCTCGCCAATCACAGATTGAATTTGGCTACAGAATATGCTCAAGGAAGATACATGTTCGCACAGAAGAAAAAAAGTCGTAATTATAAACAGAAACAATTTTTTTTTTGTAGTTTGGCTTAGCAATTAATCAGTAGCGCTGCGCAGCTACTATCTCAGCGGGCCTTGGGTAGAAACATCTAATTCAAGTGTAGGATACAAGGGCGAGCTTCAGTCAAGGAAGGAAACAGCTCCGCTCTTAACTGTGTTTCCGGCTTAAGAATTGCTCGCGCGATCAAAGTTTCGATTTCGGGTTTCGGTTTTCGAGACGAATTAAGTCTATTTCAGGGATCTGGCAACAGGTGTCGCATCCGTACAGTATGGGGTTCTTGATCACACGCTAGAGTAAACTGAATCTGATAGAGTTGAAAACTCATCATTTTCATAGACTCATGGTAATACCTAGTAGGACACTATCATGGCAGGGGCTAAACTGTTAAAATCTGTTCCCCAAGACAGCAGGATGGATCAGAGAGATCGCATCACGTTGAACAAATGCGTAGGGGCAAAGTAGAATCCGTCCTTTATATAGTGGGATACATGGCAAAATATGACGAGTGGGCAGGTGGTTTTATTTATTATTTTGTAAGTTTGTCAAGCAGAGGCTAATATAAAAAAAATACTGAACCGTTGAATAAAATGGTTTATTATTTTTTGTGTATAATTTGTAAACCATGATTACATTAAAAAGAATGTCAAGGTCAGAGGTTAGTTGCCCGATATGACCGATAACTGCAAAGGTGAACCCGACTTAGTCCCTAGTGTGACATCTACCAGGCTGTGATTCTGAGTAAAAAAGGGGAAAACTTGAGTTAAGGTGGTTTGCAAGCTCAAGAAAGGAGGAATGTGAAGAATCACGAGGTTTGTCCCTCCATATTATTTCTTTCCAGATCTTTAAGCTTCTAAAACCAGTCAAGTTCAAAATTTAGCCTGTTTATGAGGATTGGTTTGTGTCAGGTGATTTGAGGCTAAAAGAAAACAAAAAAAAAACGAAATTTTGCCAGCCCACCTGTCTGGCCGGCTGAAAATTGTTTCTGAGGCCTAGTAGGAAATATACAATACCTGAAAAGATAGCATTCTTCCCTGAAGCATGCTTCTCTCGCTGGAGTTTTAAAGCTGTTTAGAGACTGCCAGCTGCGTAACCCATCCAGCGCATGCGTGAGGATCCTCTATAAAACCATTCAGGCGAGACTGGCCCAGCATCTTTTCCCTCTCGATTTGTCAAGTGCACACTCGAGGGGAGGCAGGGTGGGTTCAGGTATTGTATATTTCCTACTAGGCAAGAGAAACAATTTTCAGCCGGCCAGGCAGGAGGGCCGGAAAAATTGCGTTTCTATTGCCGTTCGGAAATATACAATACTTGAAAATTTGTAGCATTTCATTAGACCTCGTCAACTTGGGTGGTGGGCACCCTTGACAAGGACCCTAGGGTTACGAGCTGCTTTCCCCAAAAAGATTACACTTCGCACTTTTATGAAACAGAAAATCTGCAATGTGGGTTAATCTATGGAAGTGGTTGTCCGAGATGGAAGATGAGTCATGCATCTTGTCGGTATCTGTTTCAGTGCTTAAGGAGGATTGGATAACATGTCTGCAGGCAGTGATGATGGGTCTCAGACGATGCAATCCAATTTCTTGAGTTTATGTCTTTCTTGAGTGATGGTTCTGTTGACTGTCTTCATTGTGAGGCTGCAGGTGAATTGTTGGGGATGTAGATGTCACTAGTGGAAGGTTTAGGATGCCGCACGTCTTGAGTTCATGTGTTGTGCCACTAGTGTTGTTGTCAGTGCGAGTGATGCTGCGGTCAGTGGGAGCATGGTGGGCGACAGACTTGAACTTAGTTGTTTTGAGTCTGTGAAGGTGTTCCTTAATCACTCTTGAGAGGGGTGGGAAGAGTGACTGGTTACGACTTCTGGGAGTTTGTAGATATCCGTTGGTGGATGTGGTAGTGATGTGGCAGTCCTGTGTGAAGTTTGCAGGTGAGGTCCACTGGCAAGATTGAATTTTGCTGCAGCGAGGACTGTATGTCAGTGTGGTCAAAAAATCTGGGTTAGGAAAATGCGGAGGATGTTATGCAGGGGTTCGAAACATGGTCCGAGGCAGGAGAGAAGTATGGATGGGTCCCAGTCTGGAAAGGAACATAGTGTGGATGGGCGATCGACCACGATTGCTTGATGAGGGGTGAGAAGCACTGGTCGTCTTGGAGATATGTTGCGTTTCCGATTTGAAGGACAGAAAAATGGGAAGGTTGATAGGTGTGAAGGGACCTCTTATTTTGATGAAACCAGCGTTTCCTGTGGCTGTCATGGATTGTGATGATTGGTGCGCAGGTTGCTTTGCTTGAAATTCTGGGTGTTTCATTTTCAATTTTTCCTTCTTTGACTCAATCTCTGCGTCTGTTGAGCAATTGAATGTGGGCTTGCAGGGCTGTGCCGGGTTCAAAAGAGCAGTGTCATGTTTGTAAGATTGACAAAGTTCCTGATTGAAGGTCTTGAGTACGACATGTTGTGGATTGGTGGACCTGCTTTCGGGATGTCTTGAAATGATTACAGTTGTCATGAGTGAAAGATACGTTCGTTAATCTTGGAAGAAGGATGTTGGGTGAGCTGTAATGTTAGAGAGTTTCTGACGACTGGCATTTATCTGGATTGCCCTGTGTGGTCCTCGGTGAAGGGTAGCTGACGAAGGAAATGACGAGAGATGGTGGTGTCATTAGTAAGGGCCAACTGTTGTAAAAAGATGGGTGTCAGGAAAAGCAATGATAGTTGGCTTCAGAGCGGTGGAAGGGTTGGGACTGCGATCGGTAGTTGGCAAAGGACAGGATGGCAGTGGAGCTGTTGAGCAGTAGTTGGGCTGTGGCTGTGTTGGGAAAGGTTTCTCAATAGTGTGGAGCCGAGCTGTAGACGAATGAAAGTGAAGGATAGCTGGCTGAAATGACTTGCGGCAGGAAACTGTGAGGGTAGTCGATGAGGTCAACAGGCAGCGTCGGATGATCAGCTGCAGAGTTGTGACTGTAGTCAGTCAGGGACTTTATGCAGAGCAGGAAGACGTCTTAGGAAACTAATGGTGTCTTGCTGAAGCTGGAAACTGGAATGGATGTCGGCGACGGACAGCAAGTAGTGAAAGATGACAGCATCGAAGAACTAAGGCCAAAAAGAGCTGCAACGAATGCCGTCCAGGGACATCAGGCAGCAAAGGATGGAAGTTTTAATGAACTGCTATTTTTGTCCACTAGGACAGCAGGTGGTGAAGGACGACTGTGTGCTGGAGTGCAGAAAATGGTTGACAGGGAGTTGTGGGCCGCAAAGTTGAAAGTCGGTAAGGGACAGCAGGCAGCGAAAAATGACGGTCCGAAGCAGCTGCAATGATTGTCATAGTGGGATAGGTGAGAGGTGTACTGTTCGCTTCCTGTCAATTTCGACGTTTAAGGTTCACCTCGTCGATCTGTGGTGTTGGCACCACATGATGGGTTCCTAAGGGCTTGAGCCGAGTTCCCAATGAGACAGTCTTTTGGCAGGTTTAAATGTGTTTCGGCTATCTGTGACTTGTCTCGGCAGATTCAAAGCGCAAAGGCTATCTGTAACGGAAGGGAGATACTTTACGTTCCGAATTAGCTGTGATTATGGCTAGTGAGGGACAGCAGGCTGAAGTGGAAGCAACTGTAGTTTATGATGCAAAGGAGCGTCGGACGGTTGATGGCGTCTTTTTTTTGGTTGGTTCGGATGGACAATGGAAAAATGGTGTGGCAATCCATAATTTGGATCCATGTAAGAGATGATGACGGTCTTTCCTGCTGAATCGGAAGATCTTTGATGCCTGTGCAGAGGATTGGCAGAGAATTTGTAATCCAGTCCAGAAAGTGTGAATGACAGTTGGATGATGACTGCGTGTCAAGTGGGGAGGTTAAGCCTAATGTTGAGATAATCTAATGATACGGTCGGTGGGTGCATGTTCTTGACTTGCAGACTGTAGGAGGAACGTTGTGTGACGGCTGGTCCTGGGTCATATTGATTCACGATAGACCAGATAAACGCAAAGAGTGTGAAGGACGAAGGTACCTTCGAAGTTTCTATAAGTCCTGGCATGGTATAGTCCAGTTAACGAAGGATGTCATATCCGAGGACAGGAACTTTGATGAGGATGAAGAAAACACGTGATGGCTTTGAGATGAGAGATTGTGAATACAAGGGCGAGTTTGGATGAGGAGACTTGGTCTTGTGTTGACAATCATGGATGACATCCGTGAATCCATGTTCTTGACGTTGGACAGGGAAGAATCGTTGTGCGTGACGAGTTCATCGGTGTTCCGTTGAGTTTTGGCATGGTCCAGTCTGCTTGAACGAGGGATGGCATATCCGAGGACGGGGACAGGCTTGGATGAGGATCAAGAAGTAACCGATGGTTTGAGGCTTGTCAGAAAATTAATCGGGATTTTTCGTCGACCATGAGTTGTTGCGTTCTGACCATGAGTTGTTGCGTTCGGTTAGAGTCGTTTAAAAACGGATGCGAAAGCTAGATTACTGTGGGATGTGTCATGTCCACAATTTCAGTTTCACGCTGCGGACAGCTGTTTTTTCCTGCCCGAAGCTTGGTGTTGATTGTGCGATGACAAGGAATACGTAGCTCAATCCAGAGTGTAAAGAATGACCAGGGATGATGAAGGCTACTGAATGGATGGCTTGGTCTTGGTTTTGAAATGACGGACAGCATGATCCAAAAATGCGAGTGCTTGACTTGAGGACAGAGGCAGATCGTGTTAAGGGTAGTCCACACCATTGATGAGTAGATGCGACTGGCGAAGGGCTTCAGGATGAAGGAACGGCCATCTTGGATAGCAGTCCGAAAATTGAAAACTCGGATGGGAATGGCGAAACATGGTAAAGGTATAAAAAGTTGGTTGGCCAATCTTGAGTGAAAGAACGGTTGTATGATGATGAGGTGGTTTGTTGTTTGTTGACTTGTACTTGAATTACCGTACAGCACGGTCCATTATGGCGTGGGCTTGAGATGAGGACAAAGGTGATGCTTGTGTGATGCTTGTGTCTGAGTTCGTGGATGAGCATGCTGGCAAACCAAGTGGAATATCGGACAGAGATTGACGCGTCTTCAAAGAGGCGATCTGTGAGAATGCTTCTTTTACATAGCCTTCTTAATTGAAGAAAAAACTGGTAGCCATCGATGGGCAACGGACAGCAAGGCAATCATATGGAGCGGCCATCTTGGATGCTGGATAAGTCGTCATTTCACGGGAACAGTCCATGGTGTAATCCACTTGAGCGTGCGTTCGCTGTCCGAGAACTTGAAAACAAGGACTGCATGAAATGAGGACGGACAGGAGAAAAAACTGACTGTTGCTCGAAGACAGGACAGAGACGATGAGGACGAGTTGGTAATCCAGTCTTCAGTGTAGGAATGGCTGTGTGATGATAATGTATTGAATTGTCGTATGGCACGATCCATTAAGGCGTATACTTGAGATGAGGACAGAGGCAGAACCTTGTTAAGAGGAGGACAGTCCGAGTTCTTGGATGAACCTGATGACAAGTAGAGAGAAAATTCGGATAGATCGATGCGACAACAATTTTCGGATCGGCGGGCAACGAACTGCGAGGTGATGGGGCGGCCATCTTGTTTGCAGAATCAGTCGTCGTTTCTTTGGATCGGGTCATGACGTAGTCCGCTTGAGCGTGTGCTGGCTGTCTGCGATCTTGAAATTCGGACAGCTGAAATCAGGACTGGGACAGAGCAAAGGACGGACTGTTGCTTGAAGACAGGACGGTGATGTGAGGAGAGAAGCGAAGGTAGCCGTTTTCCGTGTACCGCTGGAGGGAAAAGATGGCAGGCCGGCCTCGCCCAAATGCTTTTGTAGAGGATCCTCGCGCATGTGCAGGATGGGTTACGCAGCTGGCAGTCTGTAAACAGCTTTAAAACTCCAACGAGAGAAGCATACTTCAGGGAAGAATGCTATAAATTTTCAGGTATTGTATATTTCTGAACAGTAATAGAAAATCCTTTGTGTCCTGTCGCAGGGTATCACAGTTTGAATCTAGGAATAAAGCCGCAGAAAAAAAGGCCTGGAAAAAAGTCAGTAAAAGAAGCCACAGTCAAAAAAAACTGCAGAAAAAAAGTTTTCTGGTGAAATACGACCCAGGGCAACTGACCTAAAACCTGACCTAACATGTAACAAAAACACGAAAAACTACAACAAAATATAGACAAAACAATTCGGTTTTTTCTTAGACTGTTTTCCCACCGCTTTTCTTCCTTCGGTTGTTTGTTCCAGGCTAATTTTTTTTCACGTTTTTTTTTTTTTTTGCCATGCACCTTCAGTTCAAACTGATTAAACGTTTTCGATTACAACAGATTCTAAGGATGTAAACATATTTTTGCAACATTTGTGGTTGTATTTAATTCAAGTAAAAGAAAAGTCGTGTGCTGGTTTTCGAGATATAGCCCCGCCTAACACTGGCTGGTTTAAGTGCACTTGGATGCGATTTGTTTTTTAATAAGATTGCTCGTAGTCTGTATCTTTACGAACCTGGAACTCTTTGCTCAGACACAGCCAAAAAAAATGGGAGAACAAAATGGGAGTTTGCACACTATAAAACCAAGTGGCTTAAAATAAACATGTTTCAGACAGACATAGAAAAAAGTGTGTGTAAGTTTTAGCTGAAAACTACACACATACATTTTACAAAATTCGATGGGTTCCGTAGACTTTCACACGATTCAGATATACTTTAACTTTTTCTCCAATGAAGAACGACAGTGGATAATTTCCCTTCCTGCCCCACCGGCAGCTCCGTCACCCCCCCCTCCCCCGATACTTTTTTCTACACACGCAAAAAAAAGCATTTGAGCAAGTCATGGCCCAGTGCTAAGGACGTAGGGTTATACGAGGCTGTCGGAATGGGAAAGGGTGCCGAAAATCCTGCCCATCTCAAAACTAATATGAAAAAAAATAAAACAATCGTAATCCTTTAAATGCAGTTACTTTCGTCAGATCAAACTTTTTGTTTACACTTTGTAGGGGGTGTGTCGGTAGAGAATTCAATCTACTCTTTAAAACGGCGAAAGGAGTGAGGTGCTAAATGAGCATTGAACTAAGCAGACTTTCAAAAGGGGGGAGGGACTTGAAAAAGGTCAAGACTTTTTTAGAATGACCGCCGTGTCCCCAGAAACATTACATATGTTCCCCGACAAACATTTTACTACTCCCTGAGGGGAGGGGGGTGGGCGTGCCGTAAGTGTCACAATGCGCGTACATCCTAGCAATCCTAGGTTTCCTGCCCTACTGCGGCCGGATTAAAACTCGTAGAGGCCTGGTGCTTAAGATTTATTGTGGCCATATTCCCCCCTGCCCCCTCACACCAAAAAAGGAGTTTTCTTTTTTTTGAACAATAATTTTCCTGTAACAACAGTAAAAACAAAACAAAAATGTATTTAAAATAGTACCTTTTCGTGACCGTGAGGCACCCTTGAGGCCCTTTTCGGCCTGTGGCCTGGTGCTTCAGCAGCCAAAGCACCTCCCCCCCCCTTATTCTGGCCCCGTGCCCCACAAATTCCGAGACGAGGCAACTAACCTAACCTAATAATGCCCCAAACATTGGTGTTCCTTGCCTGAAACTCATTCCCCACCTGGTGAAATTCAGTCGAAGTTGTTAACTACCTTATTTGACCTAATCTTAACACCACACTGGAATTCACACTTGTTTTGAATTTTATTTTTTCTGTGAATTTCACGTAAAAGTTAGGGATAGGCCAATTACCACTTTTCAATGTGAGTGTAACGTTTTAACGAAAATAAACAAATTGCTTATTAGATTGTGTAAACGAAAATGCTTACGTTTAAAATTTGTTGCAAACATCTCTGCACTGAGAGAAATGAAAGGGCAGCGAGTATAAACAAACGCCGGTCGTAGCATCTGGGGACGGCAGTAAAGACTAGTGTGCAGCCATCTACACTAAAAAGATCACTAAAAAAATGTTAAAACTTTTTTGTCTACGTGGCTGGACAATCATGTCTTCACTGCAGTCCCGAACGCTATGACAGGCGTTTGTTTACAACGCAACATGTGTTTTAAGTGTGTGTTTGAATATTAGGGCTAACCACATTTGACGTCCAACACTACAAAACCGTTACCTTTCTGTCTAAACGTGTCTAAATCTGTCGTAAACGTGTTTAGCATATTTTAAAACAACCGTATTTACATTGCATAAATTCTTCTCCAATGGCGATTCTTAGATAGTCTATTCGAGTGGGAGAGTGCGTGGCACATCAACAACAGACGGTTACCCCTTCATTACGGGGTAAAACGATCTTGGTAGTTCTAGACTGGAGTTTGAAGCCAGCCAGTCGATTGCTGAGTGCATTGCATCGCTGTATCCTTGATGCCTTGCAAACTAGACGAAATCTTGGTCAGGTAAAAGTACATTCGGCCTCTGATTGGCTGTTGTGCAACCAAGCTGCCATTGGTGGAAAAAAAAACGAAACCGAAACTCCCCACCGGTAATGATAAGTTGCTGGTCGAAGCGCTTTTTTTTTAGTACGTATTACGGCCGAAAGAGGACAACGTGCATGACCCGTAAGCTAGCGACGAGCGCCGGAATCCGTTCTAACAGAAAAACGATGGTGACTCCCACGTCCTAAAGGACGTTTATATAATGCGCTCCTGTTTTCACGCATCTTTCGAATGCTAGCATGTGAGAAGGATACTTTCTAAGTTGCATTTCGACTGTTAAGTCCCCAGTGACAATTTGTTGTAGTATTTTGTTTGATATTTTTTCCAGAAGAGGTGGTTCAGTGAGTTGGCAGGTATACCAATTGATGAGCTGTATGTAGTCTTTAGTATCATAGTTCAGCAGCGGGATGTGGAAGATACGAACTGCATTCCATTTTGCCCGCTTGGCCTTCAGAAAACGGTGAATTCCCAACTTCCTGATGGGAAGTAGCTACAAAACTACAAAACAACAAAACAACTACAATATAACTACAAAATTCACGAATGTTTCGAAGTTTGCAGATGGTTTTTTTAGTAGCAATGTACAGTCGGGGAATCCGGTTAGTCATTGTCAGCCAGCTTGAATGGAACGTTCATACTGGATCTACGTTTGTGTATCCATTGGAGCAGTCTGGACTTAATTGTATGACACACACATAGTCTACTTGCTGATCAGTGCTGAGATCAGTATAATGCCCCAAACATTGTTCCTTGCCTGAAACTCATTCCCCACCTGGTGAAATTCAGTCGAAGTTGCTTAACTATACCTTATTTGACCTAATCTGTAACACCACACTGGAATTTACACTTGTTTTGAATTTTATTTTTTCTGTGAATTTCACGTAAAAGTTATGGATAGGCCAACTACCACTTTTCAATGTGAGTGTAACGTTTTAACGAACGTTAAACAATTGCTTGAAAAGTAACCACTGGCATCTTTCCACAGTTTTCTAATTAACTGCCAATAATTCTAAAAGGAATCGAGCCCCTTTCGTACTATCATCTATGTGTTCTATCAGATGACTTAAAGAGGGTTCATTGGCGTGTATCTGGAACAAGCTACTGCAAGGGTCTACCAATTGTTTCTACCATTAGATGTATTATCCCACCAGTGTTGAATATTTGTGCCATCACAGCCAACATTGTTAGCTTTTTTGTGGCTATCTTCTCACTAAAGAACTCGAAAATTATGTTTTTGGTGCTTGCTACCAATCCAGATGCTGGTGCCGTGTGGCCCAAGTATGCAGATCCTGGCTCTTGATTGCTATGAATCCTATGCTCTTCATTCACTGTTTTACTTTTGTAGTTTATCTCTATTACTCATATGCGATGAAGTCTTTCCAGCCATCGAAGAAAACCCCCCTGCAGCTGCATGTTGGCGAAACTGTCATTATTTTTAAATTCAGTTCTACGTCTCTATCTTTCACTTTTATTTTATTTTTATCTACTGCCCTCCTTTGATACAAAGCCAACATCATTAAGGATAGCTGAGCCTGCAGCTGCTGCTGATCTGTCGGACAACCCAAATCTATCACAGACTGCTCCCAATGTTGGGAGAGTGTCTCATTTGGTTATTTCTCAACAATTGTCGTAATCAGCATCATAGCCAGATGTATGAAGCAAGAAGCTCGTAATCCCTATCCAGAAACTAACAGACCAACATCCAACAACCAGCATTGTCCTATTTTTGTCCAATTCATGAATTTTAATTTTTGATTAAATTTGTTCAAAAATAGGCTAAATTTACACTATTTTTCAAAACTTTGGTGCCTCTGGGACAGTGGAAAATATTTATCTAATTCAAAATGATTTTGAACTTTCATCACTAGAGGGTATACGGATCATTTCCGCACTATTCCATTTCTCTTTACCAATTTTGTTTTCAATTCAAATTTTTTGAAAATATAGCAAATTTGCACTATTTTTTCAAAACTTAAGACTTAAGACTGAAAGAATAAAGAGAACTTTTCTACACTATTCCATTTCAGATTTTCAAAATTTATTTTTTCGACCCATGCGAACTCACGATTTCACAGTATCACTGATGTAACTACCATCTCGATGCCACTGCGTCATATGTTGCCCAAAAGCCCAGAGTCGGCAGTGTAGTGAACATATGGTCAGGACTAGCATTTAAACGGCCTGACAATAGTATAGCACATGAAGAACGAACAAATTGAACACTAATGCAATGCCCTTGATGGTCTTTTTTAAGATCATTGCGTTACTAACTTCTCTACTAAGCATTCTAGAGTAGTTGTGTAAATTAGAAAGTTGCGGGGATAGCAGGACAAAACCAATGCAAAAAAAGAGTGAAATTCATTTCAAAATTGTTAGATATAAAAGAAACAAATTGTGTGATGAACGCCTTCACTGCATGCTAGCGTGTAATACAATGAAACAAATTGGGTGTACTTTATTTCTTATTTGAAAAGTCCTCCCACACAGGGACTCTACCAGAACCATAATTAAGTTGGATAAAATCTACATTTTATTTTTCAGACAGAATTATATTCTAAATGGCTCCATAAACTAGAGCAGAGATGGTAGACGTAATTCTCTGCTATGGTGCAGCCCATCAAAGTGCTCATGGGCTTCACGGATAAATACCCAGGAGCTCCTAGATACAAGGTACCCAAGTGCAAGTACGTTGCAGAAAATTGTTACGTGTTCCCAGAACACAGAAAATAATGCGCTACATCCATGATCAGGTCATCATCAAACTGTTATGAAAGACAACAATAGTGTTATGTTTCTTGCTGCAGTAACTGCAAACGAAAAAGTATTTTTAATTAGTATAAAAAATGCTTGAGCAAATAAAATACTGATGTAAGCCTTAAAAAACTTAAAGCACTAAAAGAAGAGATGTTAGAAAAAGACATGTAAGCCATCAGCACTGCACTAATACGTGTAAAAGAATTTCCAGCATTCCAAAAAACAATCTGGATCTTCTTTTACACGTATTAGTACAACGCTGATGGCATACACGTTCTTTTCTAGAGCTTTATCCTTACTTGCACTTATACTTCCACTTGAACTTACCTTCATACTTACTTATGCTTGGCTTACATATCCTGTTCCTTTAGAGCTTTGAGTTTTTTAATGCTTACATCCGTATTTTATACGCTTAAGCATTTTTTAATACTCATATATATTAATAAACAAAAACGGAACGTTAAATGTTTAGAGTAAGGATCTAAAAGTCATAACCTAGAAGGAACACGGACAAGCTTTGACAGTCAGGGTCTAGGTGT